>OZ020196.1:28810284-29064595 GCA_963971165.1 Philopedon plagiatum
GTTTATTTTATACATAGGTTTTAAAAATATATAAACACAAAACAAACAACGAACAATGATTCCCTTAGGACGACTAATTGATCATTTAAAATGCTAAACGAATTCCAAAAATTTTAAGTTGGCAGGTTGATCGTTCTTTACTGAATGACTCAGATCGTTCTTTACTGAATGACTTAGACAGTTATTCCAAAGTATATCAAATTTTTATCGCTGATTTTAGTGGATTAAGAATGGTATTCCGATCAGGATTATATGGCATATTAAAGTACCAGGGCAAAGGTACCAAACGGTGAAAAATTTAATTTTTAAAATTTTTGGAGTTAGATTGTTTTTCCCCTGTGGTCTTCATATGTATGCGGTTCTACTTATGAAAAAAAACCCTATCTTTATAATGTACATATATTCTGATAATGAATTAGAACATGGAATATCGCAAATAAAATAGGATCGATTAAACAAAAAAGGGATACACCGATACACCACATATCATAAGACACAATACCTACAAATTAATTCATGTATTTTTAACTAAGATATGCTTACCTTTTGGTTAAAATTCTGATTATAATCTGGTTTTAGTGTTAAAAGTTTTCATATCGTTTTATCACTACCATACGGTGAGCTTAAATTAATAAAAAATACTATTAAAGTGTTGACATAAAGATTTTGGTTTCAGAATATAATATAAAAAACATAATGAAAATGGGTATTTATGTCCTTTAAAATTTTTGGTACAATTGGCACTAATTATTTATTGTATTTTAGTTTATAAACAGCTTTGTTTTATAAAATTTTGTATAAAATAATAAATATTGCTACTTCTCTCTCTTAAAACATTTTCATGTTATTCTAATTTATTATTAACACCCTGTATATTTAATCTAAAATTTTTACGTGATAATCTCAAAAGAACGACTTTTTCGTAAATCGTTAATACATTTTTTCCTCGTTCCAACTCCATCCATGGACACACTGTATGTAGCATCTTAAAAGTTTATTTTATTCACTACTTTACACTAATATATGTATAAGTACAATTCAATTCGTTCGTATTCGTACTTGTTAATATAGAAACAATATACAGACTACTTTCTTCAAAAATATAAGGGTACTAATATTGCTACTAATAATCAGACATTTATCTGTTAAAAATAAGGATCCATTCTATCCCTTTTCGGACTGCATTTAAAATAAAAGTTTCATCCAAAATCTTTAATAACTGCATACGTATATACAGGCTATTTTCTTTCGACATAAAGACACCACTATTACTGGAAATAATTAGTTATTTATTTGCTAGAAATAGGCGAATAACTCGTCTCTTTCAGCTCGAAAATTAATATAGAACCTATTAATGACATATTTACGCTGAGTCTTAGGCTGATCAGAGGTTAAAACTATATCCTTCAAAGAGTATGTGGCTGTTTAGTTCTAAATCGAAGAGTAACAACATGCACGCAAAACAAGATCAAATATCTCTTGAAAACACCAACTGTCAAATGTGATGTTCTGCGCTTTAAATTGGTGTCTTATTTGCTTAGTTAGAATAATTGAAACAAATAAACAGTACACTACTTAGTAACAGTATAATATTGAATATTAAGCTTATACAGTTCATAAATATGCTTTGCAAATAAGTGTATTAGCTTCTCAGTCCATCGAAATAGATACTTGTCTGTTGCGGCATCTTCAAACTTGAGACTTCTTTTATTGCCATCGCCATTGCGACGAAACACTAAATTGTACTGTCCAATTATCATAAATATATCCAACCTGTGCGTATTGAAACAATCAAGAGTGCTTAGAAATTCTTCTAATTCATCCCTGGAGAAATAAATTTTACCATAACCAGTAGCGGTGCCAGTAGTATCCAAAATTACTTGTTTGTGCTCCTCTTCGGACGTAGTAAAAACGACCGTTATAAAGTCACCAATCTCGTAAACTCGGTTAGGCTTAGTCTTAAGAACTATCGCTGGAACATCAGGACATCTAGAAGGAGATTTAAACACCTTATCCCAGCTGGAGGAGGTAGCCATTTGTAAGTTTAAGTTTCAAAAATATTCTAACCAAAGATTTATTTTCTTTTGTAAAACTTAATGTCTCTTTCAGCTTGCGTATTTTTCAAATGCTCGTCTAATTTAACTGTCCAGTCAACCGCCTTTGTCATAAGCTCGAGGCTAAATGTCTAAATTTCTCAAGGGATTCTATTAATATAGGATAAAATTAAACATGTAGTACATTTTAACTTCTTTATTTAAGTAGAAAATCATAAATATATTCATACAAGATTTTTGAATTCTCAGCACTACAAGTACAATATTCTAAACCATGATAAGAAAAGTGGTTTTACTTAGAAATAATTTCGGTACATTAACACTATCCCTAGTAAATTATAAATTAACAATATATCGGATATATTCTTAAGTTATTTTATCGTGGAGAAAGTTTCAAGTAAAAAGGGCTTTATATGTTCCTTCACATAGATGACATCAACATCTCGTAGATCATCGTTGGCTATTAAAGAAACCATCTATCGGCTATCCGTAAAGGATTATGATGGGACAATGGAAATTTCTATATGTTTTAAAGAACTGATGTGTGTAAACTGCCTATTTGGTAAAGTTGAGGTTTAACGACTCATAGGGGTAAACTTCAAAATTTAAATGCAACTTGACGTCGGTGATGTCTAAATTATCGAAGTAAGTACAATCAGTTTGATAGTTATCTTCTCGCTTCTTCATAAAAAATACAATGACGTTCTTCGCTTTTTGGGGGCTCTCTCAGACATGGTCTTAACGGTCCAAATATCACGCTTTGCCGTTCTCAAAGCAGGCAGATCATGTATTTCCCTGTTTCTAAACGAAATATAGAGTTTAAATATATTTTTTTGCCTTTTTACGCAAAATTACTAAATATATATAACAATTAGAAAAGACAAATAACAAATTCTATATCGTCAGTATTTGAAGAACTACCTATATATCTGTTCCTATACAATACTTTAGACATTAATTGCCTATTAAAGAAAATCTTTATGAGAGAATACTAAGAATATCTAAGTTTATATAGTAAAATTTGAAGTTAATAAAGTAGCAAGAAAAATTAAATCTTTTAAAATGCAGAATTGTAAAAAATTATCATAAAATTATTTAAAAAATTTACGTACACCCCCAATCCTGTCGACAATATATTGTTTCGGTCTCTTTTGGGCGCTCGTCAGCCCCAGGAGTATGAGACACCTAACCCAATCTTTATCTATTTTTATTATATAATTTCACTGAATCACTCGGGGGTCAATATGTCTAACTTTCAACTCAACCGTTTTTTTTTAACATTATTGCTGCCTTCTAAGTACCAGCGGACTTGTAGCAGTTGTCATCATGACGAGCTGGTTTAAGTTTATGTTTACCCATTAATACATTGTGGTAATCGGCAAGTACGTCAAACAATAGTGAAAGTGGTATGCGAAAATGAAAGTATTTAGAAGGTTCGTCCGAGGTATGGATAGTCCCACTGGGTTCAATTCCGTCGAAAGCTATGTCTAAAGCGCCTGTACGAAAACTTGCGAAAAACAACATATATACAAAAATAAATATTATCGGAAAACACAAATAAAAAACAGTTTGTATCGAGGTATAATAATAATTTATAAATTCTTGGTTATTTATTTGTGTAATATGTAGTTGCAGAGGTATTTTGGAAAGAAAGATATATATGTACGCGCACGTTCTACATAAAGAAAAAACAGTTGGACAGTGGTTTTGCACGAAAAGAAGTGTTATGTTTTTAAAATTATTTTATTTCTTCAAATTAATGTACAATAAATATTAACCCTCGCTCCCGCTGCCGTTATCATTTTCTATGTCCGTATTTTTGGAAAGTGTTCCAATTTATAATTTTTTTTCAAATTTAAACATTCTCAAATTTAAACATTTTCATAGTCGTTGGAATTTCTAGCAAAAGCGCATAGGAATGTGTAGCCTATGGATTTATTCGGTGGACACTAGCTCGATTTTAGTAATTTTTGGACTTATGCCTCAATTATTCAACAAATGAGTTAAAATCATAAGAATTAATAAAGGTGAGCAGTCACCCTTATTCACGGTACCTGTATAAATCATGCGTCTATTATAATATAGAAATAATACGTAAAAGTTTCATTATATCACCTCGAAATAAGAAAGTATAAATACGGTTTTATTTTTGCTTTAAATTTCGTTTTTTACCTATAAAACTGAAAATGGGGTGTGCTTATCTAGTAAATGTTTTACCCAAGAGTTCTTTTGTTAAAATATTTATTAAGCATAACTGATCGAAGGCTGCTAATTTTTACCTTTATTATTAGTAGTAATAAATATCCAGTTAAAGCGTGGATTTGGAGCAGATAGATCGATCTTTTCTTACCCCTTGTTGATATGCTTAGCTTCAAAATGTTCTGCTATTCAAGCAATGTAATAAACCTAGGTAGTACAAAATTAAGCTCTAAGAAAACCCACGCTGTTGTATATATATTTTAACTTATGAGAAGTTTTATTGTTTCAGGGAATCCTTTGTTCAATGCGTTTTATGTAGAGTAGGACTGCTTTATATATTTTCTTGCAACTGTGGGTTCTGTATATGCAGAGCGTGCATGGACTATTTGGCGGGAAGACAGCAGCGTTATCCCGCCTGTAGTAATTGCCTCACGCCATACACGCGAAATGGTGTGGCGGAATGGCTACGAAACGAACTTGTCGGTGTGCATAATGTAGTAGTTGGAAACCAACACAGACTACAGAGGCCACCGATAAGATTGATAGCCGAAGTACACGATCAAATAGTAAGTATTTATTTAATATGTATTTAATTAATTGTAGTTTTTAATCATATCTGTAAAATTCCAAATAATAGGTTAGTTTTTAATTTTAAAAGTGTCGACCGGGTATCAATAAACACGTTCGTATTTTAAAAACAATAAAAAAGAAAAGAAAAATTTACTGTGACGGGTATTTTACGTAATGACAGTGGTTGTGACCGTTATTTTTAGGTTTTTCCAAAAGATTTTTTAATAAGAATATATAACATTAATATTATTGCTGCTTAACATAACCTACAGATATTTTATGTGGTACTATATGACCGTTTAGTATTGAATTATTATGAAACTAGCACAATTTCACAAGGCGGTATTTAAACTTATTATCGGTATTATTTTTTAGATAGAGATAAGTGATGATGATGATGATGATGAATTTGACGGAGGTGAGGCTGTGTTGGCAGATTACGTTGAACCCGAGCAAGAGGCCAACACACCGCATTTTGCAGGGGAAAACGTAAGAATTTTTTACTTTTTCATATTTGCAGGCAAAAAAAAAAATAATGATTACCGTGATAAGGTTAATTAAAAAAATGTTGATGACAATTAATACGACTGGTGTACGACTGAAAATTTGCTTTGTTAGCGAAAATGTTATTATACTAAAAACTTCCTACTGAGCTTTTACTTTCAAATACTAGGTTTCTTTTGAAAACGACAAACATATTCTCTCTGAGTGCATGATTTTAGACGATCTTGTGTGCGTGTGTGTGTGTGTGTGTGTGTGTGTGTGTGATGGTGTGTGTATAAAATATATAAAAATTTTAATTCTATTATTGTTTCAGGTAATGATTAATCCTGAGGACATTGTCGGCAACGGCCCGTATATGCCTGAAATTTACAGGGCGGCTTACGTTGAGCCCGAGCAGCCGACCATGCATGTTGCAGGGGAAATGGTAAGAATTTTTATTTTTTCTTATTTGCAAGCAAAAAGGAAATGATTACCGTGATAAGGTTAATTAAAAAATGTGTATGACAATTAATACGGTCGGTGTACAACCCGAAAATTTGCTTTGCTAGCGAAAATGTAACTATACTCGAAACTTCCTACTGGGCTTTTATTTTCAAATACTAAAAAAATATCAAAATTTTAATTGTGTTATTGTTTCCAGGTAATAATTAATTATGAGGACGTCGTCGACGATGGGCCGTATATATATGACTGAAATTTACAGGGCGGATTAAGCTGAACCTGAGCAGGCTGTCAACACACCACATGTTGCAGGGGGGACATGTTCGATGTCCACTCTGTAGTTTTTGTGGCTAGAGCTGCTACTAAAAAAAAATGGTTTAAGAACATTAATTTTTAAAATGAGCTTAGTGAAGTGTAATTCCGAAATAGCCGTTACGGATGTTATTTCAGTGGAAAATATAACTCCAAATCTCCCACCAGATGAGAACTTGCTATTTTTTACCCAAAACACGTTTAACAATGAATGGTGAAGAAAAAACTAAATTTGTATGATGGAATGGATGTTTAACTTGACTTGATTTGTTCAAATTTATAAGAAAAGGGGGTTTTTGAGTATCGTTCAGTCTGTAGTTTGTGGTTAAAGCCGTTAATAAAAAAGTTTTAGAACATTTATTTTCAAAATGAGCTTAGTGAGTGGTGTGTATTGTAGTTCCGAAATAGATGTTATTTCAGGGGGAAATATAGCCCCAAATAACCTACCAGGTGAGAATTTGCCGTTTTTTACCCAAAACATACTTAACAATAGCTGGACTGAAGAAGAAGAACTAAATTTGCATGATGGAATGGATGCCTTACTTGACTTGACTTGCTCAAATTTATGAGATGACCTAGAGCAAAATCGAGAAGGCTTGAAAAAAGAAGAAGAAGAGGCCTCTAAAATTAACATAATTCAGAACATTGTAGTCAAAGAAATGGACCCCGTTCAAAAGCCGCAGGAATCGCTGCTGCGAAACCTACTTACACAGCCGTCGAGCATGCTTAAAAGTGAAAACAATTTTTATGGGAAAATAAAAAAAAATAAAGAATATCGCCAGTCTACAAGTTTCGATACCGTTTTACAAACAAATATTGAGAAAAAAATTAAAAGAACAGTTTCTCAAAACATTTTGAAGAACAATAATCCAAACTCTGATCAAATGCAGTGGGATAGTCAGGAAGAAGAAGAAATGGCCTATGAGGAAAACAAAGGCAGTACCTCCAAATGTGCCTGGCTGGAAGATTTTCCTATCAGCCAAAGAGATGAAGTGATGAGTGTTTTTAAAATTCGTTGTCAGTTATTGACGAATTTAAAAGACGAAGAGAAAGAAATGGAAAAACACAGTCTACGAATTCAGTTACTGCAAGAAAAACTGGTCTCATCTAAGAAAAAGGTGAAAAACTACAAAAAACAATTAGAACATTTAAATACATTTTGTGGTGCTTTTAATATATAAGGACACTGTAAAATGTTAGCATCTTGATGTCTCTAACAGGGTATTTTTTAATAAACTAATAATTTTTAAAATTTATATTATCAATTTAGGCGCTACTAAAAAAAAAAATATAGATATGTTTAAAGTATGCGACAAATGTTTCAAAACATTTAATTATTTTGATATTAATCTCTTAAATTACTGTATCAGGTTTTATTACAATGGCTTAACGTTATAAACTGATTCATTTAATGTGTTGTAATGGTAAAAAGACAACTGTTGTGTTAAAAGTATATTCGGATTTTAGAACAAATATGTAAGTAGCGCTCTTTTTTCTTACTTTTTTGCTAATGTGATAGGCTTCAAATGTTTTGCTATTAAGCTCTACCTTAATCCCACGCTGTTTTTCAGTTTAATGTAGTATTAACTTATGTATGAGTTAAGGTTTAAAATTGCACACGCACACAAATATATTTTTTTTAATAAAATAATATTAAAACTTCGTCTATTTTTTATTTTGTTGTATTTAAATAAAAATGACAAGGAAAGTTCTAAATTATCTGAAGTCGATAAGATTTTACGTAAAGTTAACATAAAGTCGTCCTAAGTGTTTCCTAAGTCTTCATAAAGTTTACATAAATTCTGCATAAGAAACGTAAGTTGATATAAAATTTCACATAAAACAAAAATATCTTATAAATATCAGCAAAAATAACAAAATATTAAATTTATCTTAAGTTTATCTTAAATACTAATATGATTTGATAGATAGTATTCAACTAAAATACCATAGTACTGTACCATTAAAAAATTTAAATATTTCAGTCAAATAACATCTACTTGGCATGTCCGAAGAAATTTTAAGAAATTTTCACAGCTATCTAGAAGTACTATAAAATGCCCCGTACTTTTTACCAAGATAGGGGTGAAAAATAATACGTAATTCAATCTGAACGGGACGGAAGTACATCGCGTGAGCTACCCAACGGGGACGAAACCGCTACGCGTCAGCAACCCAACGTTGTAAAATCAATTCACCTGAAGATCTTTCTAGCTCAGCGTATCTGCTTTTATACACTAAAATAAGGTCTTAATGGGTACATCAATATTTTTTAAGATTATTTGGGCAGGCACCTGTTTATCTCTTAATTAATTAAAACGCCTTAATAACAGTCGTCCTACGATAATCAGCCACACACACAGACACGCTTCATATATTATTCTATATAATAAAAACTAATTATGTCTAAACCGACACTAATACCGACTCATAAATTTCCAGTTGAACCACTCAAGACCTTTTTAACACCTGTTTATCTACCCCCGACCGTCGATAGTTCAGGTGGCTGTTTATGTATGCCAGGTCATAAATCTTTACACAATCCCTTTTGTCATACCAACCCGCAAACCTACGCCATGAACTAAGTAATTATTTTTCACAAATCTTTTTATTAGGGTAACATTTTTTATGTTAAACTGTATTTAATTTTGGGAAATGTGACAGCTTAAATATAGATGTATCTAGAGGTAAAACAGCCTCCTTGTATGAAATGTATTCAGAATTCCAAAATATTATGTATATGTATTGTATCTGTACAAAAGTGTTACAATAGATTTATTTTTTGGTAATACTAGTTTTAGCAATGTATTAGTATATTTAGACTATATTAAAAATATATATATATATATACATATGTAATTTTGAAGTAAAAATAAAAAATTTATATAAAACTTATCTTTTATTTGCCTTCCTAGTTAACCACTTGCTGTTCTTCTGTACTGAAATACCGTTTAACAGATTATTTATCCATTTAGAGGGGGCCAGTTAGTAGTTTAGCTTAATCGATAGAATTATTAGTCAATCGGCGACACAGAACCCTTAATGCATGAAAGCTGCTAACACCTTAGGAACTTTTTTTTTTAATCCATCTGTATAGGGTCTAAATAAATTATTGTCCTTTTAAATGCCCATTTCAACCTAAAATAGGACATGGGGTTATGGTGTTCTAGTTGCTAGATTTATGGGGGCCTCGTGAGTAAAGATGGAGGGAAAAAGGGGGACGAGCTTATGCCCATATAAGGAGTGGGGAAGAAGTTAGATAAAAAGGGGAGGAGCTTATGTCCATATAAGGAGTGGCGAAGATAGGAGAGGGAATGAGTGCATAGAGAAGACGGAAAAGGGGGCGGAGCTTATAAGGAGTGGGAAAAGAATGGTGGGAAAGGGGGGCGGAGTTTATAGGGAAAAGGGGGCGGAGCTTATATGGAAAATGTGGGTGGAGTCTATAAGGATTGTTTGAAGAATGGTTGGAAAAGGAGGGCGGAGCTTATAAGGGGGTGGGGGAAGAATGGAGGGAAAAGGGAGGCGGAGCTTATAGGGATTGGTTGAAGAAAGGTTGGAAAAGGGGGCGGAGCTTATAAGGATTGGTTGAAGAATGGTTGGAAAGGGGGCGGAGCTTATAAGGAGAGGGGGAAAGGGGGCGGGGACTTGTGACGTCATTTTGGCATGATGGTGAGACCCCTATATACCACTACTATGGGGCAAGCGTTACATTGCACTATATTGTGACAAATTGAATTTTTTTGGCCTATGTATCACTATGCGCCCCCTGGAAATTCCATGTATACTATGACCACATTCTCTACAATAAAAGAAAAATAATTTGGCGCCCCCAAATTATTGTGCCTCCTCCGCCCCTAAAGGCACGGCATGCCACTGGTATGAATAAATTATTACTTTTAGTGATGGTGCATGGAAGCACCCCAAATTGTCGGACCTCTTGCAAACACTTTCAGACAAGCTTTTACGCTAGTTTTTGAAGCTGTCGCATGCATTGGCGCCCACAGAGTAAATTTAAGGGGGGGGGGGCAACCAGCCAAAAAACCGTATATTATAAAATCACGAAGTTGCGCAGTTGTTAAAAAGCACCGTGGAACCCGACCCAGGGGGGGGGCAACTGTCCTCCTTGCCCCTCCCCATGGGCGCCCATGGTCGCCCATGGTCGCATGTACTTCTACATCAAGTAGTGGCGTACAGCATACTGTCTATGAAATAAATCAATTATTTAATATTGTAAATTGTACTAATGAAAATATCTGTTTAAACATAAACAAGTAGATAAAATTTTGTCAAATATGACGTTTTTTAATTTTGCGTTTCTATATCCCGAAGATGCAAAAAACGATTTAATCTGTAATTACAGCCTTTTACTGAAAACATCAAATCAAGTAATAGATTTAATTGACATTTAAAGTCACCTTTAGCAATGATATTAACAGGAGTACTGCAACATTAGAAGTGTCCAGTTAGCTAATTTATAATTAAATTGCTTTGTGCAACTGGGCGTAAGAGTATCTTATACAGCATCCCCTAAAATATTTACCGTCAAAATCAACAGTTCCAGATCCATCTGTGTCAATTTCAGCAATTATTCCATCCAGCTCTCTTATTGTAAGTTTGTCATCCAGAGCTCTTAGGATTTCTTTTAACGTCCCTGTAGTGATATAACCGTTCCCTTCTTTGTCATATAACCTAAGGTGCAATTAATAATTTTACACGGTTTCTTATACAGAGCATTTAAATAAAAACGGGCCATACTGTATACAATTTCGTTCAAAAAAAAAACCTAAAACATGTCCAATTTGAATTATTTTGCAGAAGAATAACGGCGTTATCTGCCAAGATATCTACCTGAACAGTCTATGTTCAAGGTTCTTTGATTATTTCTAGAGTAAAACATATATAATTATGATCGCTGGTTTGGCAGAATGGTCACCAACCCCTCCGGTCTAACTCCCGAAAATATATTTGAAATCTAAAGTGTACTTAACAAAGCCAAAATACATTACAAGATTTACCAAAAAGACTTAACAGACATTGTAGAGAAATACATTCTATACATTGATTTTGAATCGAGTATACAGGATGTCCGCGCCTTAACTATTACCGCTAAGTTACAATTCCTGTAAAAATTAATTCCATTTGAGATAAAGGAACAAAAATTATGAAAAATTTCTTAAAATTTTAACACTAGGTATCTGTAAAGTAACGTCGTTTGGGACCCATTTTTATTTATAAAAACATCTAAATTACCTAAAGGCTTCTTTCAACTCTTGTTGAGTTGATTCAGCATCGTCTTCCTCAAGAAAATGCATGGCAATAACACAAAATCCATCAAAGTTGACCTTTCCACTGTGATCAGGATCATTTTTCCTGATTAAATTGTTTAGTTCTCCTTCATCGAAGAGTTGACCCATAGTATTCAGAATGGTCGCGATTTTGACGTTTTCAATAAAGCCGGTTTTACCGGTGTCGAACATTTGAAAAGCCTTGCGAATGACCGCCATTTTTTGTTCGTCGTCGGATGCCTAAAAGAGTTAACCGACCAATATCAAAAAGTATTGTGTTTATCAGGAATATAACTTAGATTGCCCAATGTTCGAATCGACAAAAGTTTATGTAAAAGAAAAACTAATGGGGTGCAGTGCAGGGGGGTTTTAATTATTAGTGTATTTGTATAAATCACTACAAATAAAATCTTTAAAAAAATATATATTTTTTTTATTTTGCCCCCCCCCCTGAGAAAAAAGTCTGCGGGCGCTCATGCATACCAACAATAGAAAAAATGTTGCATTTAGAAGCTACTCTTCTGATAAATGTCCGAAAAAAATAATTTATTAGATTGTTCCAATTTTAAATATTAAATTTTGTAGGGTGCTTGTAACGTAAGATAAATTAAATTTTTGCTTTCAGTTGTAAAAGAACCTCAGAAATGTATGACCATGTTTCTTAGAAAATTATTCCAGTAATGAATAAAATCTGCTTGTCCTTTATACTAAACATAAAAGTGAGAATCTAGAGTTTTGTAAACCACTTGAAGATGCCTTACACAATAAGGTCTAAACAAATAAAGCTAAAACAAGTTATTGTCTTGGCTATATGCCCCTCCCCTGAATAAATATTTTGTTATTTAACTGTGTTAGAATAAAACACGGCAAATTTTGGTATGTAATCCAGCGCTCTAAGCGGCATATTTAGCCTGGATAATAGCTTGTTTTAGCAATATTTGATTAGTCATTGTATAAGGCATCTTGAGGAGATTTAAATAAATAATTCTAGATTCTAACTTTTATATAGACAGTTATTATTGTTTTAGTCAAGTAAAGAGATTTAAAATTTGGGATTTCCCCCATTAATAGACACTAAATACAGGAAATAGAAACAAAATAAAACTTCGAAGACATAAGTTTTAGTTACCATTTTTTTGTTCTAATCTATAATCCACTTGAACACACTTTTTGGTAATTTCTTACAAAATTTTGACTTATTAGTGAAACTGCAACGGTGATGGGTAATTAATATATAAGTAAAGACGCGATAGTTGTTTTCTTCAAAGAGCTAAATTTGTCAACTCTTTCTTTAACCTACTATTAAATCAAGACATGTTCGATCGGTTTAACTTGCCACAAAATATGCCGATATCAATTTTTAAAGGGAATGGTGAATTTTTCATCTAATCTCAATTAATAACTGAATTTTCCATAGATTTTTTAAAAAATTTAGATGAAACTCGGTATGTGTACTTTCTGTTTCTGGTCACCTAAAATATACAGGGTGTTTGGTAACAAATGGGCCGGGCCATACCGTAGCAGAGGCTTCCCTGGCTCAATTTAAATTGATTTACGAAAGATACAGGGAGTTAAAGTTAAAATTTTGTTTTACATTTTTATCAGTATCTTTGTCTAGATACGAAATAAATTCACAAAATTTTGGAAGCGGGAGTTTTTTGGGATGAGAGAAGCAAATCCGTTCTCAAATTTGTTGTGTTTTGTAGGGGGCGCCACATTCGACACTAAATGCCATTTTAAAACGCCCCAACGTGCTTCACTGTACAGAATAGAAATTCCTATTAACCTAACTTTTTTACATAAGAGGTATAATTTATTTATGTCGCTAGAAGCAACTATGTTTGAGAAAGATGCATTTGAATTCGGTGTTACGCAAAATAAATAAGAAATAAACTTAATAAAGAATAAGCAAGTATTCAAAATGCCATGGGTTCATTTTTAGCAGTTTATTTTTTCATTGTTCATTCGCGTTTTTTTGGTTTCTATTATTTTCACTTAATGTTAATGTTCGCATTTTTATTTTTTGCTGATACTAAAATTTTGTAATTTGTTATTTATCCTGTACAACACTGAATTCAAATGCATTTTGCTCAAAAGCAGTTGCTTCTAGCGGCAGTAATAAATTATACCTTTTTTAAGTAAGAAAGATGATGGAATATGAATTTTTATTCAGAAATTGTATACACTGAAGCACAAAAAAGTTGGGATGTTTTAAATTAGCAGTTAATGCCGTATGTGGTACCCCCTACAATATACAGCAAATTTGAGAACTGGTTTGCTTTTTCCATCCTAAAAAACCTACTTATACCAAATTTTGTGAATTTCTTTATTTTTCAAAACATCGTTAAATATGTAGAATATAATTTTACACCCTGTAGCTCTCTTACTACGTATCAAATTTTGTACTAAAATAAATTAGGTTAAATCGACTTAAATTGAACCAGGAAAGCCACTGCTGGTTTATATTATTTATATTTTATTGTTCATTCGTTAGCAAACACCCTGTATATGATTGAACTGAAGAGGGATACAGTATAAAGAGTCACACCTTGTTTTTTGGATAGTTTTTCTACAATTTCTGGAGTCTCAGCTATCTTAGTAAATGTGATGATATTTATAAGTTTCTCCTTTTTAGCATTTTCGCTGCTTGTTTACGCAACTTCGATTGTTCAATTTTGGTTGGCTGTGTGGACTGTTTTCTTTTATGTTTTAAAAGGGTGCTAGTATCACCCTGGTACAAATAGAGTGCGACCTACCATAGGCAGTACTTTATAATGATATCGTACATAAATACATTTTACTGTGAACTTTCTGAGAGCAAGATTATCAGAACGAGCCCGCTGCCTCCAATGTTTTTATAGGTGCGAAAATCCCGTCCTGTCAGTTTTTTCGGATCATTAGCAGCCAAAATTAGCGTAAGATTTTTCATAAACAAGCGTACCGACTTAAACCACCATGTTTTAAAAAGTTATACTTATATCTATTTCGTCTCGATTGATAAAATTGCAAAGGAATATTGAATATGCATATAACCCAAATAAATCTGAAATATTTTTTTCATATTCTCTACATAAATTAAATGTTTATAGCAGTTGCTGTTATCCATTTGTTTTGGTCTTTTTTAACAAAAAAAAAGGATTTTATACTGCAAATTTTCACGCGAATTTTGAAACTTGTAAAACGTGATCCCATTGGCTGTGTCGTCAAAAGTCAACTTATGACTCATCATGAGTACATGTCGAATTCCAATGTTGTATGGTCATCAAAAAATTAATAAAAATGGCAGTTAATGCGTAACTCATCCAATGAAATACCCCTGCACTTAAAGTAGAAGGTTCCTATTCATGTATATCTCAACCCGAAATCGGTCCCGGAACCTTTCAATTTTGCAACAAAAACTGGCATTTCTGCGAAATTTTGACATATCCTATCTTAATAATTTCGAGTAAATAAACTTCAATTCTTTGTTTTCATGGCAATTTTCGAAAATTCAAAATTTTTTATATTTTGCATGTCCCTGATGCAAATAAACCTATTTATTTATAACTTTAACAAAAATAAGCGATTTAAATTAGTGGGAGATGTTCTTAGATAATTAATTAACGGATAAAATAAACCCAAAAAGAATCACTAAATAAGGAAAATAGTGTGGAATAATGTCGGATAAAAATAGGATTTGTCGGAAAAAATCAAGAAAATCCGGTTTTTACCCTTTAAATACGCTCCTGGATGACCCATTCGGTATTCATTTTAAAGTGTGATTATCCCTTTATAAGATAGCGTTAAAAATTGGGAAACAATTAGATAGGAAAAAATTCAGAGTGAATCAAATGTACCGATGTCGAAAGCAAAAAAAGTAAAAAAATTGAAATTTATTCGGCGATTGCTCCCTTCCTATAGAATGAAGAAACCGAGAAATATGGATATCATGAACTTCGACGAGCTCTCTTTGATGACGTATATGGGATTTTAGTTTGAACCATTTTGACCTTACAAAAAATTAAAAACCGTGAAATATTTGGTTTAAAAATCAAAATTTCCAGTTTTCCCAAATATTTACATTTTCCAGTGATTTTAGGTTTAGCTAAGTGTATTTAGAAAAAAGTATTTGAGATTTTAAAGTTGGACTTATGAATACGTTTTTCGATCCGACGTTTTGTTTTCGAGTTATTAGGTACCAAAGAGGGGTCTGCAAATAGCATTTTTCGACCTGAAAAAATTCAAAAGAATGACTTGCCATTTTCTGATCCTCCACCAGTTTCAATAGAGTTCTGAAACTCCGGATCATCCTGTATAACTCAATTTTTTACCGAAGCTAGTTGAACTATTTCTCTATCAACCGAAAAACTTCGCTTGCTCTCCCTCTGAGTGTTTCCGAGAAAAACAAACCTGTTCGACTTTGGGTTAAGCTTTACGTTAACATGTAAATTAACACTTATTTGTGCTGATCTTCTGACGTCATTTTTCATTAAGGACTAATGGCTGCTTTTTAAATTGTAATAAAGTATACCGGAAAGTAATCATTTTTTGTAGCTAAATTATTCTAGTAATTTTCTTCAAATTTTTTTATTGGGTTTGTAATGACCTTAAACGTTTTATACATATTACTTATTGGGGAAGCCCATTTTGAAACGACAAAGAAACTTTTGTTAAGGGATATTTGTTATAAAAGTAATGTGACATTTATGACAAGATTTCTTTTCAAAATATGTTGTGTGTACTGCAGAAGTTATTAAAAACGCGACTTTTTGAAGATTTCATCCTTAAACACATCTCTAGAAAGTATGTCATTACAACGTTTTTCGAGATGGAACTCGTATTTTTGTTCTTGCGGTAATCCATAAAACGATTGTATGCATATTAAAATCTTTATTTAGATTTTTTGGAAGTAAATCTAATGTGGCAGTATTTACTGCTTCCGTCAGTTCTGGGGGAGTTCCAGGAATGCAGAATTCATCATTATTCCTTATTTTTACATTTTTACCAGACACAAAATATGTACAATAACAGCTTCAATTTTTCTGAGAAAACAGCAAATTAAATTTACTCGCGTCAAGTTTGATAATACAAAATTTTCCATAATCACGTTTTTTTTCAAAATGAAAATTAAAGTTTTAATATTTTATCTCAATTTTTGAAGGATTACCGAAAAAAATAGTATGTGTACCTCGTGAGAAATGCCACATTCCTGGATCTGGGTCAAGCTCATTTCGAAGGTCATTATCTCCTTTTAACTTTGTTCAGTTTTTAAATGTGGTTTAGTAGTTTTTAAGAAAATGCCTTTTAAACATGGTAATCTTTCAAAATTTATGCTTTAAATTTTAGCTTAGTTTTTACACAGCATTTTTTGTTTTAGCTAATAGATAATTCCTAAAAAGTCTTCACCAATATTAAGGGTGGTTTTGACAACCTTAATGGAACAATTTTAATTTTTTGTTCAAAATTTTACTTTAAATTGTAAAAACCACCCTTTTTGGAGTTCGCATTGCTAAAGACTTTTAAGGAATTATCTTTTAGCTAAAACAAAAAATTCCATGCAAAAATTAAGTTAAAAATGAATGCATGGATTTTGAAAGATTGTCATGTTTAAACGGCATTTTCTTAAAAACTACTAAACCAAATTTAAAAAACTGAGTAGCATTAAAAAGAGAATTTAATGACCTTTGAAATGAGCTCGACTAGAGTCTCGACCACCAATCTTCACGGTCGTCCGAAAATGTTAGGCTTTTCCTGCTAGATATGAAATATACCATTTTTATTGTAAAGTTACTTCTATCCCTGAAAAGGGCAATCTAAGTAAGTATACACTTTCCACGATAGTATAAATAAATTAAGAAGTGACTCCGCTGCCGGCACCGGCAGCCATCATGGATGCCGCCGCCGGCAGCCCTAACGGTAACCTTGTTGGGTGCCGGCACCGGTAACCGAGCTGGATGCCGGCAACATTAGAAAATTAATCTCAAAATACCTTAATTCAATCAAGAAACAATAATTTATTATAGTGTAAACTTTAACGAAAAAACTTAAATCTTGCTTCAAAAATATAACAATTATTATACAGTGAATAATATCATAATCTTCATCCTCGTTCGCCAACAAGCAAATACTTAGCACCAATCTCGCTCAGGCTGCTTCCATCTTCTACAATTATTATGTAAGTCGCAAACCTTAGATTTACCAGGCAGTAGGTAAGTACCATCAGAGACTATAAAGAATAATACCATCAACAAAAATAATCTCTGGAAAACCTACCATTTATTTTTTCATTCCGTCATCATGGAGAAATAAACCCTTGAAAAGCCCATTTTAATCAACTAAAATCTCAATATCATTACAATGGTATGAATTTCTTAAAATATGCATTCCTTCTTCAAAATTCTTTGCCTCAATCTCGCTACGATTTCCAAGATTAGTGAGGTCCTTTAATGTCATTTTACAACCTGTTTCTCTAAATAAGTTATCTAAAATGATTTCTTTATTTGCCCCAGCCTTCAAGGCTTCTTGAGTAGTAAAGTTTGACATTTTCTGGAAAATTTAGTCTTTGTTTTGCTAGAGAATTGAAATAAGCTTTGGATGAAGTATGGTCGTGATTTTGTTCAAGCTCAATGATACATAGAAATTATTTATGTTCACTTACTTTCAAGAAAATGCTAGCAGCCTTGCTTATACGTGGGAAACTTCTTTGTTGACTTTTCATTTTTTGTCTTGAATGGTCTTCCACCTTTAACACAGGCTAACCGCAGATAATAGTATTTCAGAACCGGATTAATATCCACCACAGTATTAGGATTTCGTTGTCTTTGATTGTCAATTGTTCTGCTATTACCACAGATCCATATAGCTACGCAGCTAGCTATATGGATCTGTGCTATTACGCAACCAAAACTAATTGTTTGTGGCTTTCTTGTAGTCCACCAAAACGCAATTAAAATTTTATTATATGAAGAAAATTGATCACCTAGTTTGATGATTTATAGTTTTTACGCAAAATTAAAACAACACAATGTTTACATATCATTTAAAAGGCGTAACTATTTTTATTTTAGGTTAGAACTGCCGGCACCCGAGAAATTT
The DNA here is from genome assembly GCA_963971165.1 of Philopedon plagiatum. Classification (NCBI taxonomy): domain Eukaryota; kingdom Metazoa; phylum Arthropoda; class Insecta; order Coleoptera; family Curculionidae; genus Philopedon; species Philopedon plagiatum. The sequence continues at coordinate 28,828,724 of OZ020196.1, forward strand.
TATACTCGGGTGCGGGCGCCGCGCCGGTAGGTATCCATATATCAACATTTTGGGAACCGGCGGCGTCGGCAGCGGAGTCTCACTATAAACAAATCTCATGATAAACATCATTTTGAACTCAAGCAAATCGCAGAGATACATACATAATATGTATACGTATAGTAATTTTCATTAGAACTGCAACATCTTATTCACCTAGTCGGATGAAATTTTGTAAGTTTTTATATAATGCTAATACGCTCACTTTCAAAAGTTTTGCACCCCCTTATTATTAAGAATATTATAAAATATTTTAAAACATTGAAACCCCAGTACTTACAAAAATGAAATAAATTGATTTCATTCAAATCAATTATCATATATACAGGGTTGGTAAATGAAAACGGAACAAGCCCGATTTTTCATATTTATCGTTCCTTAACGAAAATTCGCTTTGACACATGTATCTTGTGTAGAAGGAGGAAACCTTTTGCTTATATTTTCAACCCTCTAACTCTACTCCCCTAGCAGAGGTGAGCTTCACCCCTACAATTTTAAATGGGGTCAAGTGATTTCGAAAGTCATTAAATTCTCTTTTTAACGCTGTTCAGTTTTTTTTAAATTTGGTTTAGTAGTTTTTAAGAAAATGCCTTTTAAACATGGTAATCTTTCAAAATTCATGCTTTAATTTTCAGCTTAATTTTTGCATAGCATTTTTTGTCTTAGCTAAAAGATAATTCCTAAAATGCAAATTTATAAAGAGAAAGGTAATTTTAATCCGCACTTTCCATTATAATAGAATTAAATTCATTCAAGGAACATTCCAAGATGAAAATCACTTGGAAATCGAGCAAATCACTGAAATATTAGAATACCTCATAATTTTTTAATGACGACTTATTAACAATATTAGGACGAGCGCCTGTCAAAACCTAGCTGATCAACCTGAAAGTCTTAATTTAAATCAGTACTAAATCATAAACCTTTTTAATAAATCTGAGCGTTAATGATTATCAATCATTAAACCCATCTATATTGTATCCAATTTATTTTGAGAATGACGACAGAAACCCATTTTACAATGGAGATATCAATTATGTCTTTCTCACGTTCTTCCTCTCTCATTTTTTTCTCTTGTTTTCTTTCTCTCTCATACTCGTAAAATTTTTACAGCTGGTAGAAAGTTAGGTTATGAGAAAGATAAAAATGACATATTATTTGAAGCCTGTCCCATAACATTAGTGTAAAAATATACTTAAAAAGTGTGTATAAAGTATTAGCAGCTTAAATTTCTGTGTTCTATGAATCTGGGACTGACTAACAACTATTGAAATATTACGCAAGGTACATATTTGTTCTCCTTTACATTACTTGGGCCGAGCGTTATGGGAATGAGTAACAGGAACGCCGACCCGATATAAAGTTGAGAATAGCGGGCATTATAGAAGATTTCTTTAGTTATTGAGAAAGTAGTGAAAATTGCGCCCTAGAAACGTTCGATTTGAGTTTAAAGCTGAAGCCACAGTGCCGTTAGAAAGTGTATCTATCCCTCTGGAACTAAGACTCAACATTTACAGTTAAAAATTGTGAAACTACTTGGTATATTCGATTAAACAATTTTTATCGCGTCTTTAACTTACACAAACGTCACTGTTTGCAGGTAGGCTGTATTATAGATCCATTTTCATTATATGTATATCGGAAAATAGAGAATATTTTTTAACCTTATTATAGATGGTTTATCTTAATAAAAATGTTTACTCACATTTGCTATTTTCTCTTTATTTATTTAAAAGATTTTCCTCTGATCCTTTTATTATAAATTTTATTAGTTAGAGGAAGTATTGTTACTTGGGTAGGAGATAATTTTAAGTAGTATTAAATAAGAAGGTTAATGTGGGTAAGCCGGTACTGTTTTTGCTTAATAAAAACGAGATTTTTGCAAATGCTGCTTGTGTTCAGTAAAAACAAAGGTCTTTTGCTATAAAATCATAAAACTAGTATTTCGTCAGGTTAGAAAGTTGTTTTTCATGACAATTCCGATTAAACTTCCACAGTAGTCAACCAAAAATACTTGAACAAACAAGCCGACTCTGATCAATTGTTTGATAATTCTTTTTTATTGGCAACAACATCGTTTTTATTTGTCTTTTATGAATGCCCCTTTTGCTAACAAGGATAGAAAGAATTCGGATTCCGTTGGGAATTTAGCAAGAAAAAAAAAAGAATTTTGCTATGACTAATCTTTCGAAGTATATATCCAGCAATACTTCCACCAGCAAAGAAGGTACGATAAAAATTTGAACAAATTCTTTTTTATTTGTCTTTGCCTAATGTACTTTCGCCAACACGGATAGAAAGAAATCTGATTGATCCGTGATTATCAGGAAAGAAAAGATGAATATTGTGATCACTAAAATATGTTCTGGTGTAAACTGTCCATGGAATACGGTGAATCCTTGTTCAATTGTCTTTTCTGTCACCATTCTCACATAAAATTGGATACAATATAGTAAATCGCATGGTTATTTTCTGGATTAGCGGAGTGTTACATTTGTCTGTGTTGTGTTTTATTTGTCTTTGCCTAATGTACTTTCGCCAACACGGATAGAAAGAAATCTGATTCCTCCGTGATTATCAGGAAAGAAAAGATGAAAATTGTGATCACTAAAATATGTTCTGTCATCATTCTCACAAAATTGGATACAATATAGTAAATCGCAGGGTTATTTTCTGGATTAGCGGAGTATTACAGAGATTGAATATTTAAAACTTATTTAAAGTCAAAAAATGAGTCAGAGCATCATATGTAACATCTTTATTTTATTTTTACATGTTAAGTATACGTTACATTGTGGAATATTTGTCTTTTTTACAGAGTACTTGGAGATATGTATTGTAATATCTTTATATTTACATATTATATTAAATTATTATATAGAACAAAAAAAAATTGATGTCAATATTTAGTCTCCAGTCATCATTTCCATGAATTCTGCAACAAAAAGAAAACTGTTAAAAGGAGTGTTTTAAGGTTCCGGTATTTGGTGATGAACACCGATGAAGTTTTTCAGCATTTTTTCATTAAACATAAAAATATCATGTAAAACTTTGTTGCTACTATAAAGGGCATGTATTGTTCAATGGCAAAGTTCTCTTTTTTAAATTGCAGGCCATATGTCTAATTGCCAACATCGACATGCTTTGCGGTGGAAACAGGTTACCAAAGATTCGTAGAAGTCATCCGCTTAAAATCCGCACTTAAAATATTCTCGCGTGTGGTGTTTGATGTGCAATAGGGATTTAGTGTGTTGGACACGATCACAGTGTTGCCAAAAACATGTTAATAGTGCTAATCATAAATATGAAAAAGGAACCAAAAATCCTATGCCGAATTTATACTAGATTTGGTATTTATGATGAGTACTTGTATTATACCTTTTTATACGGTCCAGAAAAAAAGTTTCGTAATTTTTGGGCGAAATATACCTAATCCTGACTGGAAATTACGAAACTGCGAAACTGCGAAATTATTTATCACGTTTACGCGAACAAATGGAAAATTCAAATCGGCATGAAGTAAACAGTAAAAATATGAATAAAGTATACTTTTTTTCTTTAAAAACAATTATTTTATCATTTTTAGTAAAAATCATTGTAGCGATGATGCAACTCTAAGATTAAATTTAAAACTATTAACAGATTTTGATTTTTGTTCTCAAAAATTCGCGATAACCAACTTCCGTGTCAGTATCTCCAAAAGTGTTTGAATTATGGCATTAATATTGAAATTTAAACTTAACAGCCAGTACCTTATTAACTAAAGGACTATTTGCCTTAAATCCATTATTTTCACGTTCAGAATCTACAGTTACTCTATGGCGCATTCATTACCGACTTTTTTTACTTTACTTTTTAAATTATGTTAGAATTATATATTTTTCCTTACCATCGAAATCAACAGTTCCAGATCCATCAGTATCAATTTCAGTGATGATACCGTCCAAATCTTTGCTGGTCAGCTTGTCATCCAGCGCTCCTAAGATTTCTTTGAGAGTGCCTGTCGTGATATATCCGTTGCCTTCTCTGTCGTATAATCTATAAAAAAAGCATTGCATAGGCTATACAATTATATCTAAACCTTTTGGAGAACATCAAACCCAAAAGAGGCAAATATGGGCAAGTTCAAGCGCAATGGGCTTATTCGGCAATTTTTTTATTTCATTATCTATTATAATGTATCAAAAATTGACTATACATTTCCTCCCTGCCAAAAATTTCTTAATGGGCTTATACGGCCATTTTTTTTTATTACATAATACAAAAGTACTCCATTCGAAAAGCTTATTCCCCAAAAATTAGAGTTTTTTTCCAATTTTTACCCTCAAAATGGCGATCAAACGTCGCTTACATGGAGATGGCCTCTGGTGATGTAGTCCACGATGGGCTACCCAAATTTAAAAAATATATCAAGCCTGGTATACAGTCTTGCATAATATAATGGTCCTTGCTTCCCTCCTATTTTTATTGCACTTTATAATACAATGTGTTTTAGATTTAGTTAATGGTTTTCTGTCAGGATATCATTAAAAATATTGCAAACTTCTTGTTACGTTCGCATTCTGTCCCCATAACCCTGTATTATTAAAATTTCAATTCTTTGGGTTTCTGTTAAATGATCCATTTTTTGTAAATAAACGAAACTGACACTGTCAGACATTTCAGGTAAACTTTCGTGTACAGGTATTTTAAGATAAGATACAATAAAATATCGATTTTTGACAACCATTTTCTCAAAAACTGTTAACTTTAGGATAAAATGTTCCCAATAAGAAGTATTCAGAATTTTAAGCTGAATTTGAAAATATGGGTTAGTCAATTCCTTGATTTTCAGGTAAAACTTGAGTTGCGGACTCTAATCGTAACCGTATATGACATATACTGACCTAAAAGCTTCTTTGAGTTCTTGTAATGTGTTGGCGTCGTCATCTTCTTCAAGGAAGTGCTGGGCAATTTCGGCAAATCCATCGAAGTTTACTTTTCCCGTGTGGTCTGGGTCATTTTTCCTGATTAGATTGTTTAACTCACCTTCGTCGAAAAGTTGACCCATGGTGTTCAATATGGTGGCAATTTTGACTGTTTCGATGACGCCACTCTTGGAAGTGTCAAACATTTGGAAGGCCTTGCGAATGATCGCCATTTTCTGGTCCTCGTCGGTCGACTGTAAAAATGAAATGAGTTAAAATCTCTTAAGCGTAGTGTTCAGTGCTTATTACCTACTACTTTTTTAGTTTTTTATCCATCTTGATTCTCAGATATTTGTTATGACAAAAAACTAATGATGAAATATAAAAAGACATATTATTATGATTTATCAAAGAAGTCAAAACCTTCTTTGGTACTTTTCCTTGTAAATATGTGCAATAGGGAATGTGCATATAACCCAAATCAATCTGAGATAATTTTTTTTTTAAATTCTCTACATAAATTTACTGTTTATGGCAGTTAAGTACTGCTATTCATTTATTTTGATCTTCATTAACAAAAAAAGGAGTTTCTACTGCAAATTTTCGCTCGAATTTCGAAACCTGTAAAACGTAATCGCATTGGCTATTCCAACTAACATAGACACAATCCTTTCCTGGCAAGGAAAACCCTTACCTCCTCGCGGTCCTTGGTGGGCAAAAACAATAGTTTTAAAATTGTTTTTCGCAAAATGAGCATTCTTTACCGAAAGACCATTTAAAAAATATTAAATGAATGCGTTCTATGCAGGCGAAGTCACGGGCCCCTCTTATCAATGTAAACTATAATGAACAAGCTGTAATAAATCCTATTGATTTATATTAAAAATGTAAAACAATACGCATTTTAATTATTTGGTACATGAACGGCCAAAACTCCTGAGTTTAATGCTTTTTTAGGTCATCAGACTTTGGATAAGGGATACCAGTATACCAATTTATTTAATACATTAGATATTTATGATGTTGTTTTTTTAATGTTTGAGTTTTTATGCCTGATGTGAGAAGTGCACGAAATGTTTTTTTTATTATACTTCTTTGAAAACACCTTATTTTCATCTGTTTTAGTAATAATGTAAGATGGGCTTTTTCGGGCTAGCGCACGGAAAGAGCGCACGGAAAAAATTTTCCTGGTCTCCAGTTCTTTCAGTGTGCTGAATGAAGATACCGACTATTTTTTGGCTTTAAAATAGAAATATAGGTATAGGAAAATAAACTAAACTCAAGAAAGTCTATATGCTATCTGATATTTAATATGTACCTATTTTGTATTTTATTTCGTAAATATTTGAATATTTAGATGAATTTCTGAAATATTTTTTGACGTTTTGTCAATCTTATCTGACATAGACAAATTTAAATCACCTTTTAAATGATTTGAAAGTTACCATGAAAACGCATCATACCTGCCAAAGACCATATTGTCAGCGTTGTTAATTTTCTGTCAATTAAATTCATTCTAATAAAATGTTCTCTCAACCTGAAAAAGTGGGATCTTTCATTATTAATAGTTAATTTTTAATTACTCTAGTAGTTTTTTTTTTAAATTCCGATAACAGTTGTGAAAATAAAAATATTCCAAGTTTATTTTGTATGTATGTATTTTTTTATGTTATATTTTGTTTTATGTTATCGTTTTCAAAGAAGTATAATAAAAAATATCGTTCATTACGCGTCCAGAAATGGATTTTCCGTGCTTGCTTGACTTCCCGTGTTCGGCTGCGCCTCACACGAGAATTTGTCAAGCGCGCACAGAAAAATCCTTTTTTCCGGACTGGTAATGAAATATACTATTTTACCATAGTGCACAAAATATTTCGTGCACTGCTGTCAAAAAATGTCAAACTTCGTACACTGACATTTAGGAAAAAATTTCGACTTATTTCAACAGTTATAAAAAAATGAATTGTGTACGGTCACTTATGCCATAATCTGACATACCTACATAATTTTTAATGTAAATATAATTAAAATATTGAATAAAAATGCAAATTTTAGTAATAGAATTGTCAAAGTCAGATCATTTGTATTAAAAAGAGCCAACTGATTAAAAAGTATGGGTTTCAAACTGGCTAATAACGCCGTTTCGTAATGAAAATTTATATTATAATGAACATTATTATCAAACGACATAATTTGAATATTAGCGTGAGGAAGCAGAAAAAAGAAATTTTAAAACAAAAGAAAAGTTTATAATGGTGTATTAGTTAATATTAACAAACTACTAAAACTACAAAGTAGCAATTATTTGTGGAAATTAGTCCCGTACATTTCAAAAAGCGTTAAGTGTATAATTAGTTTGTAAAGTTAGATATGTAATTGCTAGAGCAGTTGTCTTGGCACTTCATAAAGTTTTTAGAATAATTTTTCCACTAAGATTCCATTAATTGTGTTCTATTTATAAATTTTAATTTTAGGATTATTGTTGGAATTTAAATAATATCGTTATACAACAAGGAAGTATTTTAAAAAATATACGTCTATAAAATAACCTCTCAAAATATTAAGAACAGTGCTTAGCGCGAATTATACTGCTATTGCAGAGGTTTTTTAATATTTTTGTGGATCACTTATTTCCTACAAATAATTTTTTTGCAAGAAAATTAACCGAATTCACAAAAAGAAAAGCACTGAAAAGTATGAAATAATATTTTCCTAATTTTGACATATAGTAAAGTGACACTTTTCAAAATCGATGACAGACGAGCGAAGCTACATCCCTTCAGCCTTTTTTCATATCTCCTTTTTTAAACAATTTAGGTGCGACCACTTGCGACTCTATAAATTATGTTAATTTTTTCGCAGAGGTTCATCGGTTTAAAACGAATAACTTTTTGAACTATGGGCTCAAGAAATAGATAAAGATCAAAAATTGTCTACAGTTTTTAACCATATAAAAAGGAAGGTTGCAGAAGGCAACACATCAAATGAGCATAAGATTAAAGAAAAGGTTGGTCGCCTATGTCGCAATATTAACGACAGATGGCATCAAGTGCAGAGAAATAAAGACCGTTTTAAAGCAAGAAATGCTGCGTGCTTAAACTCACACTTTATCATTGAGACAAACGAAGCCGTGCCATCGACATCTTTGGGTAGGCCCAGTCTTCCATTTCGTGAAAAATCAATCAGATCTCAAAGAAGAGGAACCTCGCAATTATCGCATGAAAAACAGCACGAATTCGCTTTAATTGTACAAGCTGCGGCTATGGCTGCACGTCAGCAAGGACAACATGAGCTGGCAGCCGTTTTAAAAGATATTGCCGAAAGTCCAACACGACCTGCTAAAGTCGGGAAGATGCTTCTATCTTCCAAGGAACAGCCTTTAAATTACACAGCCGAAGAAGCACTACAGTTGATTTTGGATTCAAACTTTAGCAAGCAGCAGTACCTGACATAGGCGTTTCTAGGTGGGGGCTTGGGGGGGCTAAGTCCCCCAAATCCAACTGAGTGGCCTAGTATATGTATAGCCAAATATGTAAACTGGTGCTTAAGCCCCCCCCCCCAAATATGTAAAGCGGGGGCTTAAGCCCCCCCACCCCAAATAGAGGTCTAGAACCGCCTATGCTACCTGAATATATGAAATGGGACCTGGTCAAAGAAAAGGCTTATTTATCCAGATTATAAGAAAGTTTGGCAGTGCAAGCCTAAATGTAGATCAAGAGATATTATGGTTACTGACATTATTGCAGAAGTTTCTTTAAACAATCTTCTAGAACACACGACGAAACCATAGTATTACTACAAGAAGAAGTGATTATTTATTACCTGGACTTGTTAGGACTTAAGGAAATTACTAACTAATTTGTAGCTATGGGTTTAATGGAAGTAGCGGCCATTCTATCTATAAACAAAAATTTGAATCACCTGGCACTCACTCTGATACGTCCGTATTTGCAACAACTTGTATACCTTTACGTTTGCAAAAAAAAAAACGCTGTTATATTATGGAACAACAGAACACCCCAGTCTGTTCGATTTTGTAGACACATAAAACTGAAATAAACTGCTGGCCAATTCAAGCGGGACAAACTAAATTTTTGATAAAATTTAGAGTGGAATATTTTCGAAACGAAAAAAGATTTTGATTTAACTTTTTCAGTATGTAATTGAATAGTTCTTCTAGTTTTTATACTTCAAGGCACTATTGCTAGCAGTCGCTGCAACTCAAAGATTTATGTCAGACTTCTTCAATATTACTTGTTAGAAAAGGATAGCTTGACACCGTTATCGGCTTTAAATCAAGAAGTCCGCAATGTACGTAATCGTGGAACAAACAATTTCTGTCAGGTAAGGTGACAGTTGTGAAACAGTATAAGCTAACAAACCTTTTAAACTTTGGGTTTGTTTTATGTTTTCGTTGGTTTTGAAAGAAAATTTATTCGTTTGTATGAGGGTTTCCACCATTAGTGATAGCTTATTTTGTGGAAAATGGATCAAGGCTTGAAAAAGCTGATTCGGGCAATTTGCCAAAGGTTACTATGGACATGATATATTATGAATATTATTGACTTTCAAATGAAGAATATTTTTGCGCTGAAATACGGAATGTGAAGTCAAAACGGTTAGGACAAAGAAGCTATGCTTCTCACATTGTCTCTATAATGATCCATATTTCCTAGATACTTTTTTCGTAATAAGCAAATTTATGTTGAGGCAGAGAAGTTTTTATATTAGACTGATTTTGTATCTTCAAGGTTGGATTATTTTTTGCCCTATGTCCAGGAAATATCAAATCCGTTACACTGTGCGCCGCGGCGTTAAACAATCCCCTAAAAAAATGGCGGACTTTTCAGCTCACTTCGCTCATGTGAGCTGAGGGCGCTTGATTTTGCTATCAGTATTAATAATTAATTACTAATACCTCTTTTTAAACTCTTAAAACTTCTTTGTGAATTTATAGGTAAATTAGGTTTTAGCAACGTTTTAAGTCTGCCCCCCCCCCTTTCTTAAATCCTGGATCGGCCCTTGTAAGTACTTTTTGGTAAAATAAACAAGAACCTTATTTTTCTAAAACAGTTAAATTTATTTAAAAATAAATCCCGGGTCACCTGTTGGGACACCCTTTATATTAAGGCCGGGTAAATTGTCATCAACTACTAAAGTTTGTGGGGTCTCTGTACCACTTTTCTTTCATATCAATAGTTAATGGCACAAGAAAAACTTAAAAAGCTTTTAAAAACTTTCTGTCTAATATTTTATTTTGCCTTTCCGTAGGCCTTTGATGTAGGAAAATGGGGCTTAAAAAGCTGTCACAAAGAAAATTTGCGTAATAAGATGTTTTCCTTAACTTGAAAAAATACAGCGCTTTATTGAATCATCAGATAATTTTGTTTGACTTCAAAATGACGACAATAACGGAAGCGGGTGATAACCAACAAACTTTTTTATTTTAAAATTGTTAGCAGTAACAATATTATTTAATAATTTGATATTGTTGTGAAAGGAAGCGAGGCCAATTCAAGTTTTAATAGGCGGTGTAATACTTTTCTTTTTTTTTTTTTCAATAATCTCATAGGGTATAAGTATTTTATCTTACAAGAAGTGTAAAAAAAAGGTCTACTCTTTATAACAAGGTCCTGTGTGGCCCAAGTATGAAACCCGGAGGCACTCCGGAAGTGACAAAATAATAGTTTCACTCATGGATTTATTAAATAAAAGGATACGGGATGATGTGCAATTCTTTGAAGCCAAACCAAACCATTCTAAGCGACACTGTAAACACAATTTGTAAACATTGGCCACATCTTATTTTACCTTGTATTTGTGTACAAAAAATACGTTAGAAGCATTACAAGATTTGCTGAAAGTAATAAAAGCCCTAAATTACGTTATTTTCTGCTAAATAATAATAAATTTAAGTTAAAAAGGTTTTATTATTTATAGGTTATGTTATTTCTAAAGGTGTTTATTTAAAGTCGCTCCGAATCATTTATAAATCTATATAAATCTATACGACGCACTTTTTCTTTTCTAGTTCATTAGACAAAGACGTGCGTGTAACCGAATATTCAGACTGAGGTTCAGCCGTTTTCCTAAACAACCAGCACAGACAACAACACTTCTGAGCTCCAACACTCCAATGCTATTTTATCTCTTTCTACTACCATTCTTGATTCAATTAGGTAGTAATTCGTAGTCTTGTCTATGTTCGTAGTTCGTAAACTGCTCCCCCAAGAGAATAACAAACAACAAAATATAAGGCTTCACGTTCGATACGCTCACAGTATACGGATATCGAATCCTTTTATACATATAATAAATCCATGGTTTCACTGGATTTAAAAAGAGCATTTGAAACAATAGATAGATGGATACTTCTAGAAAAAATTTATAAATGTGGTATAAGGGATAGAGTAATTCGGTGATTTGAAAGTTATTTATCTAGACGGAAACAAGTTGTAAAATGCAAAAATATTATTTGTCCTGAATTGTTTATTAACGTAGAACAACCTCAAGGAAGTGTATTGAGTCCATTATTGTTATTTTGTACATCAATGATCTTTCTAATGTTTTGAAGATATGTAAATTTCACTTTTTTGCAGATGATACTATTATTTAGGCTGATGATGGTAACTGTTTATTATTAATGAATAAATAAGGAACTATAAACTGCAAATGGCCGGTTAAATGTTAATAAACTGAAACTAAATATAAATAAATCCCAAAGTATGCTTTTAGGATCAAAAAAATATGAAGTTTCTTCATAACAAACAATTATTCGTTTGATAGTAATGATGAGAATATAAAAATTGTAGAAAATTTTAAGTATTTGGAAGTAATAATTGATACAGAATTAAAATTGAATGATCATATCAATTATATTTGTAATAAAATTTCTAGAAACATGGATGTTTTGGGAAGGGTTTAACATTATTTAATTGTAAATACAAGAAAATTATTTTATAACACCATTATCCTTCCACATTTTACTTCTTGTAGTTCTATTTGATACATGGCATCACAAATAGATAAGAATAGATTAGAAGTTTTACAAAACATGGCAATGAGAATTATATTAGAATGTAATAAATATACAAAAATTATAGATATGTTAAAAAAACTGGAATGGATGAACATTAATAATAATTTTTTTAAATATCAAGTATTAGTTTTAATAGGTCTGTTGCTCTCAATCGGATTTAAATATTATTTAGAAGTAAACCAATAGTGGGTAGGGTGCTGTTTATCACAATGAAATCAGATTTTTCTTAAAACAAGTCTATGGCAATATATTGAACTTGAAAATTTTAAATGATTTAAAAAGCCCGCCATAATTCACACCCATGAAATAATACATCAATTTTCGTTGTTGTCGTAATGTCTGACATATAATACAAAGGATTCGATACATAACTGTTTCCTCAATGATTAAAATAAAGGTAATCAAAGATTTATGTCAGACTCCTTCAATATTACTTGTTAGAAAAGGATAGCTTGACACCGTTATCGGCTTTAAATCAAGAAGTCCGCAATGTACGTAATCGTGGAACAAACAATTTCTGTCAGGTAAGGTGACAGTTGTGAAACAGTATAAGCTAACAAACCTTTTAAACTTTGGGTTTGTTTTATGTTTTCGTTGGTTTTGAAAGAAAATTTATTCGTTTGTATGAGGGTTTCCACCATTAGTGATAGCTTATTTTGTGGAAAATGGATCAAGGCTTGAAAAAGCTGATTCGGGCAATTTGCCAAAGGTTACTATGGACATGATATATTATGAATATTATTGACTTTCAAATGAAGAATATTTTTGCGCTGAAATACGGAATGTGAAGTCAAAACGGTTAGGACAAAGAAGCTATGCTTCTCACATTGTCTCTATAATGATCCATAGTTCCTAGATACTTTTTTCGTAATAAGCAAATTTATGTTGAGGCAGAGAAGTTTTTATATTAGACTGATTTTGTATCTTTGGTTGAATGCCAGCTCGATTGACGAACGCTTAGGCAACATTGCAATAGTCTAACAAATCGAAATTCAGGGAAATGATTACATCACTCGCCTATGTGACAAAACTCGCCAAAGTTTAACTCCATTTTTAGGGCATCTCCCATTTTCAAAAAATTTTTAAAAAAATTTTTGCACTTCATTTTGACCATAAATTCTAAGAAGCCAATAAAAAAAACGTGTGCAACGCACCAATTCATAAATGGAAACAAGGATATACTACTCCATATTTTAATAGTTTATTTCAAACATATATACTCACAATGCAAGAGGAAAAAATGGTTTTATTTTGAAAAATACCAATTTAATGAGTAGTCATAATTCAGCATTTTTAATGGTTTAATTGAATATATTATTTTAGATAATGAATTAAAGAATATTAGAAAGTTTAAAATTTTATTAAAGAATAATATTTGGGGGGGGGGGGATTTATAACTCAAGGTTGGATTATGCAGACCACTTTAAATTTAAATTAAATTTTGCTTTAAGAAATTTTCATTTAAATTTAAAATTAAAGTAAAATTAAATTAAAATTGTGGATAAACGCTCTTATGCCTTCATGTATATTTAACTCGTACTAAATTAAAAGTAAAGTTAAATTAGGGTTAAATTAAATTTAAAGTGGTCTGCATAAATCCACCTTTAAAATAATAAAGTTAAAAGTTTATGATGTGTGGGGTTATCCAACAAACTATTGATGGGTAAAGAAGAAAAAGTAGTATTTTAATTATGATAATAAAATTTGTTCTATTTTTATTTTTTTATAACAATCTACATGAAGGCGTAAGGGGCGAACTGCGGACATTGCGAAACGCGCTTCCAGGCCCAGGTCACGACGGTGATGCGAGACAAATTGGTTGCGTTTACGCAGTAAATTTACGTTTATGTAAGATTTCAGATAAATTATAAGAAATTCCAAATTTTTATAAAGTTATAGTATAATGTTAAAAATTATGCATTATTTATGTATAAAAATTCAATTTTTTATCCCCAAAAATAGTCCAGGGCAGTTAGGTTTTCACCTTGAAACCCGTCTATAGTGAACGGATTTTCATGGGACTTTTTTCATTGAGTTTCTAATCGTAAGAACTTTAGTCTTACATTATAAAAATATTGCTATTATTATTTAATTATTTAAACAAATAATTCTCAATTATAGAATGAATTTACATGTTTTTCACAATAAAATTGATTATTTTTAATTTTTCTTTAATTAGTCATATACACAAATGAAATAGCTTTCACAATTCCAATGTGATTGTTAAACAATGGGATTCCTATGGTTTTCGGTACTGCTGAAGATGAATCTACATTCAAAAAATTAAAATTCTAAATTGCATATACAAAATGACGAATATAGCATCACAAAATATGTATATAATTCGATTAAAAAGTAGTCATTAAGGTCAATGAAGTGTCCAAATGAAACAACATGAAATTTCGAGGGTAGTAAAATATTTATTTTGAAGAAAGTATAAAAAATATTAAAAACAAACAATTTTTATACATAATATTTTTATTCATTGTCCTCATTCTCTATTTGATTTATTAACATCACTGATGCTGCATTTAAGCAGCTATTGTAAATAAGCTGAAGAGCAATGCAAACCACTTTTCCTGAATCTACAAGCTTGTCCACATCCGGTCTTACACGAAGAAAAAGATCATTTTCACCAAATTTTCGGGGGCGTTGGATGAGTCTTTTTAACTGGCTGTAACAACTCATTCTCAATTTTCCATCCCCCATTTTATGCTAAGATACTTTGTCCTAACCATAGTTGAACCTGTAGATACATTTTTTTTATGTGTTCCAAGGCCGCATCATGTGTAGGCACCAATAAAGCTGGATTGGCACATCTATTAGCGGTATCTTTAAGAAACCATTGGTAACGAAGTTGATTTAAATTGTTCATAGTTCATGAAGCCACACAATGCCACACAATGCCAAAAAAAAGTACCGGATTTAAAATTATTTATTATATCGGCGCTCAAATTCTTAAATACTTCAGCAGCTTCTTGCAAATCTTTGCGCTTTTCAATCAGCTTTTGCAAAGTTATTCTAGACCATTCTGTAAAACGCAGACGTTGTGACATCCTATAAATGCATGTAAAAACAAGACGTGTTTGATAGGTAGAGTTTTTTTAAGACTTTTATTTGAATAAACTTGTTGCAATGTCTGACATTTTGCTGATATTGGAAAATGTATTTCTCTGTTGATTGGAGTTAAAGCGGTCAATAGAACTGAAACATCGATATCCTCAGCAACAACTACTATATAATCCGATTTGATATTAATGGCTGTTTGTACAATTAACGTGTCGGCATCACCTTCTGCTTGATAGCAAAAAATATTATTATCAGCAAGGTATTTTCTTAACATTTGAATGAGTTTATTATTATTTTTGATATTCGCAAGGATATTTTCTTGACGGATTTTCAGAGCCATGTTTTCTTCGAATATCAAATCGGTTGAAGCATTCTTCAGTGATCGACGATATCTTTCTTCAGATTTAGCTCATTCTCCAGTTTAGCCGCCAAACACTACAAAAACATTACTGCCATAATTATTTTTTAAGTATCGTACGTAGTGGTTACGTATCATCCGAAAATTTTCTCCCAGTTGCCATTTGCAACGTTGCCGTTGCATTTGCAACGGCGCAGTAGCATTCCTCCATCAATAACATAAAAATTTATCGATAACGACGTTTTGTTTTGGATGCCACATAGGCTTCTAAAACGAAACTGCTCTCACAACTAACAAACATGTGCCGCTCTGCTCCTTCCCCTTCTCCTTCGTATTACCTTACTTGACAGGTATGCCTATGACCTCAAGATCTCTTCCAAAAATTTCAATGTAGGTACGAAAACCGTATCGTTATGGGCCCCCCTCCACTGAAACATAGATTTGGGATCGAGGACCAAAAAAAAAGGTTTGTGTACAAATACAAGTATAATTAGTCGCCCCCTGTGGCCGCCGGGCCGCAAATCCCCAGGGCCCCTATGCGTCGCATAGGTTGCTTCGCCAAAGTTACGCCACTGTCCTGACTGAGGTTTGGGTTTCTCTATTATTTCTGTTGTAGTTCATCGTTATATTTAAATACACTTAAGCACTCGGGAAAAATTTCAAAATTAAATTTACTTCGAAAATTAAAATAAAACTGACGCAAAATATAAACACTGCCTATTAGCACTAAAACAGCCGACAGGGGATCATGGCGGTGTTGTGGTATCCTTAATTTGATTCGACACATTGCCCGTTACGTTTAATTGTTTTTTGTAGGATGACGATAGGCAGGAAACTGAATTTTTTGAATTTTGTCGAATTTTAAACCATAATATTTTTGTTATTGTCCGTCCAACCGACGCACATTTTTGTGTGCTTGTTTCAACTGATTGATTGTGCAATAATATTAACGTATTTATTGAAAATGCGGAATGACTAAAACAAAGATTATCTTTTACGTATAATGTAAGAAAAAATTCAAGATTTGCGGAGCAGAATAATGTGGTTAAGCCGATCGAAAACTTTCGAAATATCACGGTAGATTAAGTCTACCTGCCCACGCTGATCAATTTCCACAGCCAAAAATTACATATTAGATTTGTTGTAGTCTAGCGACGGTTCACAAATCCATATTGAATTAGAAAAGTAACATTTTTAACCCTGGTAACATCGTGGAGCAGCAGCTCAAAAAACTTAGAGAAATAAGAATTTATGAATATAGGTTTATAGTCAGGTATATCCCATTTGTCATCATTTTTGTAAACAGGATACACTTTCGAACGTTGCCAAATGTTGGGCATTTCGAGGAACTAAAGCAGTTGTTAAAAATAGCCGACAGTGAACCTGCAAAATCCGCCGCACAGCCTCCAATGGCAAAAGCTGGTAAACTATCCGGATCAGTAGTTAATTTAGGCTTGATCCACTTTATTGCATCGAAAACTTCAGACTCGTTAAAAGTTGTGACGTTTATGATGTCTGATGTTGATGGTTTTGGTTCCGAGGTAGGAAATGGCTCAAAAGATGCTAGATGTCAAGGATTAAAAAAATTGCAAAAATATTGACAATACCATCAGAAGTAGAAAAAGACACGTTTTCAAAAAGCATTTCGCGATCTATACTAACTGACACCCTTCTAGAGTCGGCAGAAACCAATACCATATTATATAAACAAATACCTTGATAGGATCACGAATAACTTTATTTTCAATTTGCTGAATATACAGCTTATAATCAGTTGTCGATTTCCGTTTTAACTTGACTCGACTTTTCTTATTTTTGGTCAACAACTATGCAGTACGTCCGCGGAATGCGGATGGGGTTTAAAAGAGGATCAATGGACCAATTTTGCAAGATACGTAAAAATGTCACTCCTAAGAAAAGCTTTTGCTTGTAAAATAAATGAGATTCACTTTTTGAAAAATTTTATTTTTTATATAGGGTGCATAAAAAATACGAAAACGTTATTTAGCGAAAGAGTAAACATGCCTTGTTTATTATCGAGAGAACAAATCTCTATATATAAAAGAAGAAACTGACTGACTGACTCACAGATTAACGCACAGCCCACATCGCTGCGTCTAGAATCATGAAATTTTACACACAGGTTCCTTATATAACGTAGGTTTGCACTAAGGAAGGGTTTTTCAAAATTCAACTCCTAAGGGGGTGAAACAGGGGTTCAAATTTTGTATGGAGAAAAAATATTAGATGGTTCTATTAACTCGAAACTCCATAGAAGAACTCTAAAAAATAAATGTTTAAACACGTGTTCCACAGTTTTTAATAAATCAACCCCCATGGGGGTGAAATGGGGGTTGAAAGTTTGTAATGGAGTAAAATTTGTATACGGTTCTATGACCTTGAAATTACGTAAAGTAGTCTAAAAAATAAACACAAGTTTCATACTATTTTAAAAAATCTAATTTAGTGTAATAAATATTAGGAAAATTAAAGTGCGGGGAGGGGTATAAAAAGAAGCGGCTGGAAGTCTTTCCGAGATGTTAACCAATATGTGATTTGCGGAGTTATTGAGCTCAGAAAATCTAATTTTGTCTAGCAGTTGTTAAAAAACCAAAGGGGGTGGGTTGGGTGGGGGGGGGGGGGGGTAAAAATGGCGACTGGGAATTTCTCCCAAAATGTTAGATGTATCATTTTTGGGGTTCTTAAGGTCCAACAATCTAATTTTGTTTAACAGATGGTAAACAAATTAACGGGTGGGGGTGGGGGGTGGAGGGTAAAAAGAGAGCGATTGACCATTTATTCCAAAAATGTGAACCAATATGCCATTTTCGGGGTTATTAGGGTCAGAAAATCTAATTCTCTATGATAAACATTAACAAAATTAACGTGGGGGGGGGGGGACGACCTGCAATTTCATCAAAAACGTTAACTAATGTGTCATTTCCGGTGTTATTGAGGTCAGAAAATTTAATTTTGTCTAAGAGATGGTAAAAAAGTTATCGGGAGTGGAAATAAAATGAAACGGCAGAAAATTGCTCCAAAATAGTAACCAATATGTCAGTATCGGGGTTATTGAGGTCAGAAATTGTAATTTTCGTAATATATGTTAAAAAAAAGGAGCTGCTGGAAATTTTTCCAAAAATATTAAAATAAATTTTCGGGGTTATTGAGGTCATAAAATCTAATCTTATTTAAAAAATTAGGGCATGCAGGGTATTCAATGATAGCTTATTGAAGCACGAATTCAGCTATATAGTGAATTTTTTTCTTGAATTTTTTTGACATTTTTCGGGAAAAACGCTTAAAAATTGCGGTCCCCCACACTAATCACCAGAACGATTGCTCAGAAAAATCTGAAAAAAATCGTGAGCATTGAGAAATACGTGTAGATTGAACGAAAATAATCAGGATTGAAAAATTGTAGCGCAATCAATTGTTATAAACAATTTAATTGTTTATTTCGGTATAACAGCTGAACCATGGGTTTTAGAGAAAAAGCTTTTGGACAAAAAATATTTCTCACGATGTAAGGAACAACGTTTATACGGCGTTGGTGCCGGCAGCGGTAACGCGGCACATGGGCGGAGATAGGGCGGCCGAGGTTTGCTCAGGTTAAGTGAGGGGCTGATGGCACGGAACACTAATTTGTGCAAGTATAGCTTGCACTTGACCGAATTTTTTTGATATAAATGAGCTGACTTTGACCATTCTTTTACTAAAATTTGCATTTTCATTAAAACTTTTAAGAACATTTAAATTAGAAATTATGTCAGATTATGGTATCAGAGAGAAAAGAGGGCTATGAATATTTAAATTCTCTGCTTCAATTTGGTTTTTACTAGTTTCTGGGTAGAATCCTTAATCAAACCCTAATAAGATATACATTTCTGGAATCTCCAGAAAGTTTTCTATCAGGTGAAGTAATATTTGCAGGAATTCGCTTTAGATTAGAATATACTATTGACTGAATAAAAACTTTTTGAAACGGTTATGGAAATTTAAATTTTCTGCTTCAATTTGATTTTTATTAGTTTCTGGGCAAAATCCTCAGTCAAACCGTAATAAGTTGTACATTTTTGGATTTTCCAGAAAATTTTCTTTCAGATGAAGTAATATATTTAATTTGTTTAACTGTTGCTAAATTAAATAAATCTTGTTCAGATTAATATTTATTAACAAATGGTCGTAGAAATAATAGTGTATGCAACTCTCAAGTAATGACCATTAATAGGTACACTCGCATTCGTAATGACACTCGCCAAGGCTCGTGTCGTTACTTTAAGGTAGTGTATTAATAGCCATGATTACATAATCGTTGCATAATAAGTATACTATTTTAATTTCAGTTCCAAAATTAAAAATACTATTTTTTTATTAAAATAATATTAATCTACAGCGATAACAGCCTGACTAAAACATATAAAATTCCACGTCGCAAGTTTTAATATAATTTACTGTTCTGTTATTTAAAGCATGTAGCTTCCCCGTTATTCATTAATTTCTAACTATTTAACTATTTTTAGACTTGTGCCAGTATTGCATTCGGCCAGCGATATTATGGTCTATTGGTTTTTTAATCTCAGGAAAGCAATTTTGTGATGGCCCTAAAAAAATCACTCTGTACATTATTTCGAATGGTTATTCCATAAGTATTCCAAAAAGTTTCTTATGCACGAAATGTGAATACACTATCTTTGGAACCGTGTAGAATAAATAAATAAGAAAAACCAATGTAATGTTAAATTTCTTCACATATTTATTGTGTATCTCGGAAATGAAGTAGGCATAACTTTTTTATTA
The DNA here is from genome assembly GCA_963971165.1 of Philopedon plagiatum. Taxonomy (NCBI): domain Eukaryota; kingdom Metazoa; phylum Arthropoda; class Insecta; order Coleoptera; family Curculionidae; genus Philopedon; species Philopedon plagiatum. The sequence continues at coordinate 28,848,936 of OZ020196.1, forward strand.
TTTCTAGTTAAATAATCACCTATAAAATTTGCCGTCGGAGCATTGCAACACCCATATAAGAAAAATATTCGATATTTAATCAAACAACACAACATCCTCCAGTTTAAATCATAAAATCACTTTTCAGTAATTCATTGGAGAACATAAACCACATTTCACAACCAACAAAAATTCACTTCGTAATTAAAGCATTTATATCTGTCGACATTACAACAAAACATATTAGGTTATTTAAAAATGCACATTTCACACACCACTACAGTTAAAACAATAATTAATAAACGTTAATTATCCAAAAAATTAACATACCATGATTATTTTTTTTTAGTATTTTTGAATGTCAGTCAGTCAAACCAGGCACTAAATTGAAATTATCTAAGTAAAAGCTTTTTATTTGCCCCCACTAAACTTTTTGAACGGAAAAATCTAAGAAAAGAAAATTAATAGGTGTTTAACAGTGTTTAAAATTATTTTAGAATTTTAACTGACTGTACGCTAAATAATGAACGGATTTCAAATGTTTTTGGGATAAATACAGGGTGGGCGTGTTGTTACGTAATCGTATTATCAGTTTTAAACAGTATTAAACAGTTAAAAAACTAAAGCTTCTGTTAAGAACATAAGGTAGGGAGTGTCTGAAATATCAAAAAATATAATACGATACGTTCCTGGATCCATGGAAATTTTTAAAGATACTTGTTCCTTCAAAAATCAACACTTTTTCGGAAGAACCACTTTTTCGAGAGGCTATTTTTTTGAGATATATAGGTCTATAATTGGATTCAAGGCCCTTGGAACTTTCTTCGGGACTGACTGCACACGAGCAGTCTTCCAGCTGTCTGAAAAGATACCCTTGTCATAGCAGATCTGGAAAAGATGAGCTAAGATGGGTGCAAGCTCTAGAACGCATTTTTTTAGAACAGTTTCTAGTATCACGTATATCTTGAATTATTACTCTTGAAAGGTAACATTGGTAAAAGTAATAGGTGAATGAAAAACATAACTGTCAAGTTCTCAAGTTTTTATTTTTAAGAAAATTACATTATTGTCATTGTCACTGCATAATACAGAATTGAAAAAAAAACATATACAACAAAGAACCTAAAAATTATAAATTTAAACTAAATGAGAGACGTGTCTACCTTCCACTTCCAAACATGTTCTCATTCTTCTTTTTACAGCATCAAAAACATTGGTGAGCACTTGGGGAGAGTTACTAATCTCCTGAAAATTTGTAATTCTAGCCCGTAGGTCTTCTAAATTCTCACAAAAGGTTTTGAAACCCGAATTTTTCCTGTGTGGTCATAAAAGAAAGTCGCACGGCGTGAGATCGAAGGACCGCGGTGGCCACCGAACCGGCATATTACGACTAATAATTCGATCTTCGAAAAATTCTTCCAAAAAATTTAAATTATCAAGGGTTACATACGTGAATTGGTGCGCCGTACTGCTGGAAGGAGCCTAGTCGCATCTCTCTATAGTCGAATGCGTTTACAAAATTTTCTAAAATTTCATTACGGTATCGCGCCAAATTGAGAGTTCCTTAAAAAAACGGGCCCATTATCCTTCTTTTCGATATGGCCGCCCACCAGCCAACTTTCTGTGAATGCAGAGGATTCTCTATAAAGAAATGTGGATTTTCAGAACTCCACATTCTCATTTGTTGAGAATTTACATAACCAGAGAGGTAAAATAATGTCTCGCCAGTAAAAAAGGTTTTTTCAAAAACGTTTTCATTATTATACTAATTACCCATAATTTCAGGATTGTATTGCAGGTTCTGTAGGATACTTTGCTGGTTTAAAGGTCGAATAGGGGTTTGTGGGTGTTCATTAACAATATGCCTCACTTCTTCTACTTTTCGTACAGTGCGAACTTTAGTTCTCCCACTGCCGTCCTTTCTATTCACACTTCCTGTTTCTCTAAACAAAGCCACAGATCAAGTCAAAACTTGGCAAAACTGGTAGAAATTCATAACTACGTGTGGAAATTCTGTTTGAAAATCCTGAATAGCGTCCCGTGTTGATAAACCCACTGGCCATCAACGCTTCTACCATTTTTAAAGTAACTTTCGATGATGTTAACGAACAAAGTTTTATTTAAAAAAAAGACTAAACGTCTATCTATACAGCGGGTCTCCTAGCCTTTGGACTTGCAAAATTATCGATAACCTCGTCAAAATCTATTTCAGTTAAATCGGAATGAATGTATTTCAACGGTATAAATGGCATTTTCTTCTTCATTTATTTATTTTACCGCTGGCATTAGAAGTGGGACTTCAAAGGTATGTCCTTAACGCAATCTCCATATTAGGGAAGATGGTTTAAATATTTTTATCGTTTATTAATTTAAGCATTCCTTTTGGAGTGAAATGGCAATCTACAATTTCTTTAATAAAGTAATGGAAGTGTACACATTCCTCTGGAAAATTATTATGCGAAGTGATTTTGGGCTAATTTAAAAAAAAATTGTCATTTTTTTGACCTGTCAATTTTGTGCCCTGTAGGCCATGGCGTATTTGGCCTAACGGGAAAAACGCCACTGCTTTTTGGTGTCAATGGATGGAAGAATTTTTTGAACTTGCTTGACCTTAAGTATTATGTCGAACATTTTGTGGGGAACAGACGTGGCAGTTGGAAGAGCGAAATTGGCAGGAGGAGCAAGGGTGGAATTGGCAGCGAATTGTTTGGCAAATAGTTCAGCTTTTCCTTTAAAGGTAGAAATAATTTCGTTTGCAAAGGTCAGTGCTTCTACCGAAGTTTCGACTAATGTTTTTGGCAAGTTACTAGCAAGATGTGCTGCCGTTGGAACAGAAAAGTACTTTATCTTTTATGCAGTTGTTAAAATCATTCTTGGGCTCGAACATAGTTTGATTGTATTTTCTTGCCTCGTGAAAATGTGACGATTTTCGGGTGTAGAATTTAAAGAAACCTTTTGTGAGCTTGGACTTTTTTGATCCTGGCTTTATCACAGACTTTGGCGAACTAGGGCTTTTGATGGTGGTGTTTAAGTTCCTTGCGGGTATGTGGAATGCATCTTTCAATACCTACTTGGCAGATATCTGTGATATGAGAGCAAATTTCGGAGGGATCGGAAGTGAAAAAACCGACTGGGTTTCAAGGGAAAGCAGAAAAGTTTCGAAAACTGTCCCAGTCGGCAGAATTATATTGCCATATCGTGCGCTCCGGTATGACTTCAACGAAATCGTGATTTATGGAACAAGAGACTGGAATGAGGCCGTGACCTGAAGAACCAAGGGGAGCGCATACAGATGTTAAGTATGGCTCAGGATGAGTGGTAAGGAAAAGATCTAGTGGGTTGAGCAAGTTGCTGATTGAGAAGTTTTCTGCCGCTCTGCCTTCTGGGTCGTTTTTATGGAACCTAGCAATTCGTTACTATGGACGTTCATATCGCCTAGGACAATAACTTCAGCAGAGGGAAATTCAGAGATGAAATGGTCAATTTTTGCCGAAAGAAAGTCAAAGAACTCATTGCAGGAGTTGTCTGATGGAGAGCAGTAGACGCAACAGATAAATTTAGTGGAAGATTTAAGGGTAAGTTTTAGCCAGAGGACATCGAGCTTGCCTGATTCCAGGTTCGTGAGTGATGGAATGACCCAATTTAAAATTTTCTGACGAAATTGAACCGAATAAAAACCCGAGCAAACCGAAACAAAAAGACACTTGCTGGCGCAATAAAAAACAAACCAAATTTCGTGAATGATCAAAAAAATATGCTACAAAATTTAAACTTGCCACCCTGTAATACGTATGGAATGATTTATTTTTAAAACTAACATAATAAATCATCTCTTGTCAAAATTGTCTAGTTAGAATAAATCCAGCCAAATGCATTGGTTCGGTTGGAAAATATTTTTCTAAGCTGCTAATTACTATTCGGATTTTTTGGCACCGCGTTCTTTTATAGTATGTAGCAAAAACTGTGTCACTGAGCATACCTGTAGTATATATCTGGTTCTATGACTACTTACTATCTTTTGGATTTACGACAATTTTTCTGCAACAATTGTTGCAAAAAATGAAATTTGGAAAGTATTTTTTTTGGAAACAAACCTCCTAAAAACAATTTGTCGATAACACGTTTTCTGAGAATTTAATTCTGAGCTCCTATAGCCGGTTCCACAAAACTTTTAGTCCAGTGTTAAATCCTAATTCAGTGTTAAAGACAAAAGATAGTTTAACTTAGCATTATTTTTTTTTATACAGAAACTGTACAAATGTAAGCTGATTAAACAGACAATTGCCACTACAAATCCCTTAAAAACACGTTTTTATTATTTAGATATACTGAATCGAAAATAATAAATATAGTTTTTTCATTGTGGCATATGTCGATGTAGTTCGCGTAGGTGGATCCTAATAAAAGTAGTTTCAAAGTTATCACTAAAACAGATATAATATATTAAGTTAAATTTATTGTCCTAAAAGCTTGTCGCGTGAATCGAAAACAAAATACATACTTAGGTGTGCTACTTACAATTTCTGCCAAACAAAATTAATGCCTGTATGAACTTTTCGCACGCGACGAGGTTCTAAGGCAATTTTAACACAATATATTATATCTGTTTCAGTGATAACTTTGATACTACTTTTATTAGGATTCATCCACGCGAACTACGTCCACATATAAATATCATTAAGCATTGCCACAATGAAAAAACTATATTTATTTTTTTTGTTTTAGTACATCTAAATAATAAAAGCTTGTTTTAAAAAGTTCTTTTTACAAAACTTTATTTTTCATTTGTTTTTTACACACAGAGACCTTAACCCTAAATTAAACTTATTCCACAATATCCAAACCCAAGCAAACCCAATCAAAGTATAGTATTAATTGAGTTTTACCTGTATTTCATCGAGACAATGTTGAAAGGTAAAATTTTGCCAGTTTTTTATGCCAATGAGAGCTTTTAAACTCTCAAAGGAACCCTATTTTAAATCGAATAATTTTGGTTACCCTGGATTTAATTAATGTCAAAAAATAATTAATCCAGAAGCTAGTGGATGTCAGATGTCACGTTATAGTGAATCGGTCGGTGTTTAAAATGGCGCGTTTTGGTCATAATTATCTGAAAAATATATAAGAAGCTATACAAAAAACGGTTACCGTTAATACCGTAAAGACAAAGTTGTGACCTATTGTAATAAAATAAATTATCGGTTGCTAGTAACCGTACCAATACTGTAACTTGCAAAAATATTTGAAGATTGGACATTTAACATGAAAAAGAAGAGCGGAGACGATTATAAGGAGAACTGTGTGAAATCTATTTGAAATTCTATTGCAAAAATGTTGCAGGAAACGTATTTTAATGAGTATAATATTTCTTTTTAACCCATTTACCGGCATGCTTTTTAAAAAAGCTCGAGATGCGCGGAACAAAGAAAAATGCTACAGGAATAGGCAGATAAACGAAAGGAGAGTGCCACAGCTTTAGGCATAAAAGAGATTTATGCTATGTCGGATGTCCTCTGTCTGGGATTAAGATAGTATAGATGAGCTGCAAAGGAAGCTTTTTCATATATTACGCACCTTTGAACTGGTACGGAGACATAATGAAGCCACTTACTGTAAGACCGATTATTTTAAAGATAATTTAGACATAGGTACAGGGAAATTTTACAGGAGGACTAAAATATACTTAACCCTGCATATTAGTGAGAAGTACAAACGTCCGTTTTTGTCCAGTTCGATTATTGAAAAATCTTTTAAGTAAACGAAATAATAGCGTAACAAGTAATTATTTGTTTTTAACCCTGAATTCTAGTTGTAGAAACGGAGTTGGTTTAAAAATAATTATATCTCTAGGTGTAAACAGTATTGCAAAATGGACAAAAATCTCGGCGGAGAAGATTGGCATTGATTCAAACAGAAAAAATGCGAATCACTCCCATCGATCGTCGGCTGTGGTAGCACTTTCGAAAAGAGGAGTTGGGAAATAGCAGCTGATAAAGCTGACGGGGCATGCAAATGCTCAATCCATCAAATCCTACCTCCGAATAGACGCAGAGCATCATTCGAAAATAGTGAATAACATGAGGGATAATAAAATGGAACAAAAACCACAACTTCTGAAACCCATTGTTCAAATGTCGCTAATGATGTTGCTCATCGTAGTCAGAATGATGACAACAGAAACCAGAGACTATAAAGAATATAGACAGACACTCGAATATACAGAAAAACCGGTTTCCCTTGAGACATTTGGTGTGTTTACTGGTTTATGGTTTAAAAGTTTGTTTGTCCACCACTATATATATATATATATATATATATATATATATATATATATATATATATATATATATATATATATATATATATATATGTAGATACAATAGTATACATATATTATTTTTATATAATATTTATTTACAAAAAATCTTGACATAAACAGAAGACAGATTTATATAATTTACTCTCGAAAGACAACTTAATTTTCTATTACTTATATTACAGTTTTGAAGATCATTTCTTCTACAGTTTATCACAATCACAAACGCATCGGACTAGGGATCGTGCACTAGTGTCTTTTCTAACTCTCGTCTTTCCGATCGCCCTATCATCCAGTCAGCAGTTTCCCCCCCTTTTCGGGAGCGTTAACTTTAGGTCAGAAACCGCAATTTTGCTGACTAGATAATAGCGTTTTATAAATAAATTATTTCGAGTAATTGTTTAATTTTATAAAGGAACTAGGTATAATATTTCATTGTTGCAATTTTCATGTACTTATATTCAATAAATAAGCTACATCCTGCCAATGTAGAGGGCAATAACTTATGAATAAGTAAAATATGATTATAGTTTACTTATTCAATTTACAAATATTGATCTATGAAATATTATTGTTTTTTCCTCTTGTGGCAATATAAAACACTTGGTCTTTAAGTTTTACCACGCAAATTTCACGTCGGTATATTTTTCTTAAACTTTTGCTTTTAACCAAATGTTCTCGACTTAATAATTTGCGATAAAAGCACTCGACCGTTGGTCTCGGATTTTTATCGTCAAATTATTAAGTCTCGAACATTTTAGAAGCAAAAGTTTTCGAAAAACCACCTTCGCGAAATTGGCCCGGTAAAATTCAAAGGTCTCGTCATTTAACCTATGATAAAATCGGTGACAAAATATTAGTTAATTTGGCAAAATTTTGTATCCCAGTACGAACAATTGAAAGAAAAATCTTTCCCTTTCAGATGGGAATTTAATTTACCGTACCTTTGTCACAGGAGTAATCTGTGCCTTTGTATCGAAGTATAATAAAAATGTAGGAAAAGTAATGCTACTTTATAATGTGCACTTTAACATAAAATATGGACTATTTAAATAATACAACGCGTTGTTGTTTTTAAAATTTCATAATTAAAACCATTTTTTGTTCGGGTTTGTGTAAAATTATAATTATGCGGTTGAATATGGGAAAAAAATAATTATGGGACAGGGAATAATTAAAGAGTTTAACACTGAAAAATTTAATACAAAATTAGGCTTTAATTACAGAGTTGAGGTGATATTTGTATGGAATATTAGGAAAATATTAGCTGAGAGTAAACAACTATATAGAGCCTGAATAGAGTATGTATGTATATTTATTTGAATAAAAATAAAATTTTCTTGCTTTTCCACTATTTTTAGCAATAAATGTTTTCCTTTTAGTTTTAATTGCACGACATTTCATTTGTTGCTTATCAATAATTATTATTCGTGTAAAAACACAATTGCACTTTGAAACACTAGTTTGTTACAACCTTTTGCTCTCGGCAGTTACTATACGACCACTTCCGAATGTAAACGCTGATGTTAAGCTATTTCTTTTTAACACGGGCCATGGTCAGCTTTAGTTAAATCACGTGTAACTTGACAAAAATTTAATACTGTATTAAAATTTAACGCAGTGTTAGTTAATCCCGAATTAAATTTTCTTCCTGCAACCCGTTGTAGGAGTTTAGATCATGTTACTTAAAAAAAGATAAAGAAAAGGATCCCAAGCAAACCTAAATAAATGTTAGCAAACCTGCACCGATTCACCGATATGAATTTGATCAGTTTTGCAAATTTTTGCTCAGCCTTTTTTGTCTTTTTTATAAACATTTTCTAAACTGTAAAATCTGACTCCTATATACAGGGTGTTATGAAATTCACTGCATATATTAGAATGGGTGACTCCTGGAGGACAATCCAGAGTTAACGTGTACTCGTCAGGACGAATACGTTTATTTCCGAAGCTTAACGTAGGGGCGCAACATACAAACGTATACCAATCGACAACTTGTGTTATAGTCCGGCAAATGAAAATATATTCTCGTACATTCCATCCACTGACACACGAAACTGTAATTATTTATGACATTGTATGCCTAAGAGCGGTAAAATGTCAGTCAGTAAAACTTAAGGGCAAAAAGGTCGCCATTTTGCTTCAATCAGTCACATGAAGGATGCAAAGCGCATCCAAAAAACGTCCCGACTATACCCGATCTTCGGACTACTTCGTTAACTCTGGATTGCCCTCCTGGAGTAGTCTAGAGACAATCAATAATTTTTCGGTTAAATCAAATAAATTTTATTTTCGAGGGGAATACTAGGTATGTTTTAAATTTATTCTACTAAAAAATAAATAAATTACGCTGGCATTGCCCAACAATAACCTATTAATTTACAATTGCTAACAACGCATTGTCATTTAAATTACTTACATGAAATACGATATTACTTTCGCAAATAAATAAATTATTAGTTTTTCAATAGCGTTGATAGTAACAAAATACCGTGGATTCTTTTAAGCATTGTATTTAATTAGTAAGTGGAACATTCTTTTCTTTAATTGCTATACCCACTGTTTCGTTGGTGTTGTATAAGTGTATTCCTTTCTAGAAGAAGAATATTTCAATCATACTAAGTTTTCACCATTTAGATTTTTTTTCTTTCTAGTTCATCTTTTGTCTTGCGCTGGTAGGGTTAGAAATTGTTCAATATTTTGTTTAGGTGTCTTGTAATTTAAATTTAAAAATCCGCTCGAAACCGCTCAAAACGATTGAATTTTACATGCTTTTCAGTTGTCTTAAGTCCAAAAATTTACTTGCAATTCTCAATTTTAATCGACCACGAGAACCATATGTGTCATTTTTTTATGTATGGGGCCATTCATAAATTACGTAACGCTAATTTTGAGTAATTTTACCCCCTCCTCCCCCTTGTAACGATCCGTAATGCAGCCTTTGACCCCCTCCCCCAAGTTACGTAACGACAAAATCTTATCACCACCCTAATTTTATTAAAATGGATAGGTTTTTATTGGTTAAGTCGTGAATATAAGAAAAAAACTGACAGGACGCTAATTCATAGAATCACTGGTGGCGGCCGGTGCATTTTGATTTGTGGGACTAAATACTAAATTCTAGGCTAAGCGCGCTTTTTCGAATTTACTTTATCTTCAAATTAAATAATAATTCTAAATTCTATCATTCCGATAACTGTACACTATTTTATTCAGTAATTCCAGTTTATTTATAACTTGTCAGGCGATCACTTTTTTAAGAGTAGATATAAATGCTTCAAGCACGTAGGCAAGGGGGTGCTCGAGGGGCTAAAGCCCCCCCCCCTCCAAATTTTAAGCAAGAAAAAAATTCTAAAAAAAGGAAGTTTATTTTTTAAACAAGCGTTTTTAAAAGAATATTCACTGTTATAATTATTCGTGCTGAATATTTAAGGATGCACCAAATATTAGATTCGGTTGTACATTTTTTGTTGAAGCTTGACATCAAGTCCCTCCCCCCACCAACAAAATATCAAGCCCCCCCCCCAAATAAAATATCAAGTCCCCCCCCCCCCTAAACAAAAATTGTGGTGTGTATATATTTCTCCACTCCGCTCTTATTTCGTTGTAATTAGACAGAGAAACAAGCGACCATAGATTAGGGTTTGTTAGGCTAGCGACTACCGCATGCTTTGCTAATTACCATATACCGCATCCATCAAAAAGCGCGTACATTAATATAATAGTTTATAAATATTCTGAAGGGGAAAAGACAGTTCGTATTTGAACTGTAATTGGTAAAGTTAGAGATTCATCAAGTCAAGTAGCTTGGGGTTTTTATAAATTACTTGACTTGACTTGAAATCCAAGCTTTCCAGAAAGTCACTGCTTGACTTGACTTGGTTTTCCATGGTTACTACTTGACTTGATATCAAGCAATTTCAAGTTACTTGATATTACTTGATAACGAACCGATTATGTATAAAAACAACGCGCAAATAATTTCTGCAAGCATGCTCACATAGAAACAAGATGCGGGGTTCCCCGAATCGACTGTAAAAACTGCGTAGTAGCGTATGCTTAAACAATCCAGTATAATAATAAGTGTATCAACCAGGGCTGCTCTAACTGTTACAAAAACCCGCAACCGATTAGGCGACAATTCTATTAGAAGCCTTATGTGCCAGAACTTGAATGGCGAACGATGATATTAAAGACCTCTTTTAAAATTAGCTGTTACTACTGTGTTGCTGAATAAGATGAAGAGGACATACACTGGAAAATCAGTTTTATTATTTTGTTTAATATTTAAGAATAATATGCTAATTTATTATTATTTCCGAAAAATAAATTCTTATTTCCATTTTTTACTTTTATATTGCTTCTTGTTATAAATTTTGAAATAATAATTTAAGATTTAGTTTTGTAAATACAAGGCTTTATTTCAAGGTTTCCTGTCATTTCTTGATTATATCAAATGTATTTAATGAAAAATCAAGTAGTCTTGAAGAACTACTTGATTTTTCAAGTACTTGAAATATAATTACTTGATTATTCAAGTAGTTAAAATATAACTACTTGACTTGAACTTGACTTGTTTTCAAGTCAAGTCAAGTCAAGTAACTTGAAAATCAAGTCAAGCCGTGAATCCCTAGGTAAAGTTATGTAACTATAACGTAAAAAATTTACGAAAAACTAAAAACAACTCGTGAATTCATCAGTTTTGCGTGTGCACTTGGGAATGGCGGCACCGATTTCAATAATTTTTTCTCCGCTGTGTTTAGCATACCAATAATAAAAAATAATAAAGGGGAGGAAGGGAGAGGGATAAATCCGGACCGAGTGAGCATTTTTCCGAAAATGTTGACTAATATGTCATTTTCGGGGTTATTGAGGTCAGAAAATCTAATGTCCAACATGTTGCTATTGAGGTCAGAGTAACAAATCTTTTCCAACAAATGTTAAAAGAAAATTTACGGTGGGGAGGGAAGAGATAGAGAGAATAAAAGGAGCGGCTGTAAATTTCTCCAAAAGTGATTATTAAAGTGTCATTTTCAGGGTTATCGAGGTCAGAAAATCAAATTTTGTCTAATAGATATAAAAAAATTAACGGAGAGGGGGAGCAGATAAAAAGGAACTGCTGGGAATTTCCCCAAAAGTGGTAACAAATGGGTCATTTTCCGGGCTATTGAGCTCAGAAAATCTGCTTTTGTCTAATAGATGTTAAAACAGTTAACGATGTGGGAGGGGGAATTAGAGGAAATAAAATGTGCCATCTGGGAAATTCTCCAAAAATGTTAACTGATGGGTCATTTTAGGGATACGGAATCTAATTTTGTCTAACAAATGTTAAAAGTTTTTGAAGGGTTGGGGCGAGATAAACATGGAGCAACAGATAAAGCAAGTAAAATGAGTACGATAAAATGTATCGAGAAACGATTTATTTCCTAAACTTTGTGTAGTACCTACCTATATTAGCTTTTAGTGAGATTGGGGTAAAAGAAGTCAATAATTAATGCACCGTACAAATAAAAGGAGGGAGAGATAAGAGGAAGGGTGGAAGGAGAATATGAACACTAAAAATAAGAAATATTTTTTATAAAAGAATGAACAGACTTCACAAAAAAAGCGCTAAAAAGTATGAAATAATATTTTTACATATTTATTATCTACTGAGGTAAGCTTAATTTAGTTTTATTCGAATTTAAGTAACTTGTACTCCAAGGTTAGTGGTATAGTTAATTTTGTTCAAATTTAGGTAACTTGTACACCGAAGTTCTAAACTTTAAAGTCGGCGCAATTCCTCAGTATAAGGATCCGTAATAATAGTTGATAAGCAGTTAATAAGAAGTAGCTTACTTCAAAATTTAGAACATTAGTGTACAATTTATTTAAAGTTGAACACAATTAGGCTTACCAGTAGGCTCAGTAATAAATAACTAAAAATATTACCTTCCATTAATATAATTTTCAATGTATTATCATTTAGGATTCCAATTATGATTTAAAATTGCGCCGAGTTCAAAGTTTGGAACTTCGGTGTACCTACAAGTTACCTAAATTTGAACAAAATTAAGTATACCATTAACCTCAGTTACAAATACGTAAAAATATTATTTCCCACTTTTCAGTGATTTTCTTCTTATAAAGTCGCTTAATTTTTTTGTAAAAAAAGATATTTTTGATATACTACGTACTCACATAAATGGATTCACGCCTTTGTTTTTCCATTGAATTGAAAATTACTATCACTAAGCAATAATCCCTCTCCCTGATATTTACTCAATGACAGTAATTATTGAACAATAATAATTAGGTACTTGTATTTCGAGTTTTGATGATAACTGACTAACTGACCGATGAACCCTTATGTGAAAATGCACTCAGGTCCTAACATCTAGAATCAAATGAATCAAAAATAAGAGTCTAAATCATTTTTGTAAGTAAATTATGGGCGGCAAAATAAAATTAGTTTGCATATTTTTAACTGCATTTATATCATTCGAAATTAGTTTCTTCTTCCAGGATTTATAGTGAAGTCGCATTAAGCATCATATTTATTTTCATATTTTTACTATACCTACATCCAGACACAAAACCATATGTAAGATAAACAATGCAGTTTAAGTCTAGCATCGTAATGTACGATTTTTACCTGTGCGAGTACCTATAAATAACCAGTACATGAGCCATTTTGAAACTAGAAACCAAAATGTGGCCAATAAAATAAGAGAAATATCTACTTATTTACAAAAAATAGAAAAACGCAAAATCGTCCATCCAGATCCACAGCTGATTTTCTTACCTTTGTCACATACAACTGGTACAAGTCTCTCGAATATCATGGCGAATCCCTGATTGTTGTTCTCGATATTTCCAAGGCCTTTGACCAAGTATGGCATGCCGCACTCCTCAACAATCAACCTTCTTACGATCTTCCTTCCAAACCATGTGCCTGGATCGGTAGCTTTCTCTCTAATCGGCGCATATCTGTCTTGGTCATCTAACAGTCCTAGCACCAACCCTATTTCTTCTTTACATTAATTATCTGCTCTCTTCAACTACCAATCCCCATCCACAGTTACTCTAACGAGAGTACTCTTCCCTCCAACATTCAGTTTTTCTCAAATCAAGAGCTGGACTAGAGACGCAGATCCATGCACCTATCCCTTTCCCAAGATCTTCAATTAATTTTAGGCTGGGGTGCCAAAAACCTTGTTCAGTTCAACACCTCCAAAAGCTAGTCTTGCTCCCTGTCACGTAAAAAATCCACCAACACTCACCCCATCCACATGAATGGCCAAGCCCTGCAGAACAAAGAAACGTTCGATCTTGTTGGCATCGCTATTATTGAACATGATTTTAGATATGCCACTTGGACCCGGCTTGGGCCCGGAACCTGGCGGACACGGGCTTGAAAGTAAACACCCGGTTTTTGCCGGGTGTTACCTGGACCCGGCTTGGACTTGAGACCTGGCGGACCCAGCCTTGGATTACCTGGATGTAGTATTGTATAGTGAAAAGAATGAAAATATATTAATTTACATTGAGTTTTTTCAGAAGAGAGGTGCCCAAGAAACTGATATATTCTCTTTACAAATGTATTTATTAAAAACTAAACACCGAAACAGTAGAAATTTATCATAAAAAATCGAGTAGCAAATAATCTTTTTATAAGTTTAAATCAAAATAAAGAAGGAACTCCCCCATTTAAACCTAAGCAAATACACTTTTTCCGTTCAAAATAATTTAAGATATACAAACCACAAAAACTTCTAGTAATGGAATATTATTTTGCAAATAAAGAATTTTTCCCCAATTTCTGGATTTAATCTATTCCTTTTCACCTCGAAAACGTTTCCTGCTTCAGAAAATATCCAGAATGTCGGTGATCCCTAAAAAATCGGGTTTACTCTAGCCTACGGGCCCTGCCTACAGACCCGAACCCGGACGGGAACCCGGAAGGGTACCCGGCCTTGCCCAAAAACCTGAGCATACCTGCCACAAACACATTAGGTACTTCAATAGCCTTATCAGCAGCTCAAAAGCTGTTTTCTATTTCGAGCCAGAAAATACTTCTCTCCTTCCAACTTACACACTCTCTATGTTTCCCAAATAAGACTTAACCTAGAACACTGTTCCTAGATCTGCGGAGTATACAGTCATAATATGCCCAAGATGGACTAACATAAGAAACCAGCTAGCAACGGACATAGGAGATCAATTAACAACAAATAACATAGCAAGACTTATGCTAGATAACGAGAATAACTGGGAACTTATCAATAGAGGAATTACACAAATCCTAAAAGAGAAAGAAGAAGAACGAATAAGATAAACCGAACAAAATAGGATAGGGCGCTGTGAAGTAATACTGACTGGTGCTTCCGCTGTACTTCTAGCGATCAGGGGAGGAAGTTTTTTAGTCGGTAGACGTATCCCTAGAGGGAAGGAGTCCGACACACCCGGCCACATAACAACCATTGGCGGGTGTCTTTCGAAGATTTTGCACCTCCTCTTAAAAAAACATCTGGGAGCGGCATTATCTTCGACAAATAACATCCTTGATTAAATCCAAAAGAGACTCATTAAACTCGTCCATGACGGTACTCATACGAAATCTCCCTTCCCAAATAGCACACTGACATCTTATATGTACATCCTATGGAAATCCGAACAACACGTCCATGTCCAATTGATGATACAAATGTCACAAATTATGGCATCCGCGGGATGTCTCTTTAGGACGTCCATTGAATATCCTCTAGCACAACATCCATAGGCTGTCCCTTAAGGATGTCCACTGGAATACACAATAGTCAGAAATTATTTTATACATGCCCAAATAGCACATCCTTTGGGTTTGCTTGGTCCTGAACTGAAGTCCTTAACTAGAAGGTAAAAAATCGAGTGGTTTTTGTTGAAGCAATTTTTTTCTAACTATAATAGTTTTCGAGATATTTAAGAATTAAACTTTTGACTATTTTTAAAACATCCCCTGTCAATTAAATGTTCTATGCGCCGGCAAATATCAAATATCAATATCAAAAACAACGCGGCCAGCGCATAGAACATTTAATAATTGAATGACATTTTCATTATTCCTATTTATTTATTGTGTTAGACATTTTTCTGTAAGTAATAAGAATAAGACATCCTTTAATGCTAGTATTTAATAAGTACCACTTCCTTTTAAAATTTCGAGAAAATTTAAGATAAAACTTGACATATTAAACAAAATTTAAAATGTACCCCATTTTGTAACAGCTTAAACCTTTTGACCATCTGAGTAAAAACCTTTTCTTTTTGTTTTCACTGATTGGTTGACAAAACTAATCGGTTACGACAGATCGTCGCCATATTGAATTTAAGAAAAATACCTCCTACGCCGCCATTTTGAAAAAAATATACAACTTGTGGTATCTAATACCATAATATAGGTAATTTTAAGATCTATCCAACTGTAGAAAAAATATACAGGGTTCTATTAAATATTTTTGACTTGGGCCTACTTCCGGAAAAACATGACATGATATTCAATTGTTTTTTCATGGAAAGTATAAATACCCCTTCAACTCAAATTTCAAATTTCTGACTTAAAAGGCAATTAAATGGCGCATTGTAAAACGATTTCATTGTCACCAGGTATAACTACGTTCTTGGCCGAATACGCATATAAATAAGAAAAATTTAAATTAAAAGCTGACTAATAATAAACTTTTTGCATGCAACATATATTGTGATGACAGATTTTTAATTGTATTTCGGCCAGGATTTTAGAGCGCAAATGGTTTTAAATAAAATGTCATTTTTTAAAACGGTTTATACTAATGGAGTACAATTAAAAATTTCCAAAATAATTGTACTTATTTAGTTATAATTGCGTTTGAATTGAACAGTACCGCAGCTAGGGCGTGGCAAAGGTCGCATTTGCCACAGGCGCAAGAAACACCAGGCGCCACATTTTGCCTCCGGCACATCTTCTCCAGCAGCTTCTCATCTAGGGCAAGACGCTAATATAACATTTGCCACAGGCGCCGGTAACTCTAGCTACGGCACTGGCATTGAATTATGCAGGAGTATAGAAACTAATATTCTTTTGTGGGGTGCAGATATAGCGGTTGGAAAAGCAAAATTGGCAGGAGGAATAAGGGTGGAATTGACAGTGGATTGTTTGACAAATAGTTCAGCTTTTCCTTTAGAGGCGGAGATAATTTCGTTGTAAGAGATAAGGGGCGGAAAAGAGCTTCTACAGAAGTTTCAACTGTTTTTGGCAAGTGATCAGAAAGATTATTTGCTGCGATTGGAACAGGAAATAAACAGAATTGTTGAATTTTCGGGGTAGAGAATCCTCGAGTCATTCATGAAAAACCGATGGCATTCTCAACGAACCACTGTTTTGTGCGCTTTTTGGTCTGACGCAGTGATTCATTTGGTTTATCTAGCGGAACAAAAATACTGTGGTTCTAACTTAAACTTGTTTTTATATTTGAACAAAAGAATAAATCAAAAACATACTCAAAATAAGTTATAAATGATTCTAGCTGCAATATTCTTAAATTAGTAAAAAAAATAATTATGATATTAGTAAAATTAAAAAAAAAATAATAACTCAAACGTGGATATTCTATTCTAATTCATTCGTTGCTGTAGAATCTGTATTTTCTGAACTATCACTGTCGTTGGTAGACCATTCGTGGTCATTTATTGAAGGTTCTTGTAGCAAAGCACGAGCTCCGGAAGAAAGAGATTTAAAAGATTTTCTTGGCTTTTCCCGAAAACTATTTATGTATGGATCAGAAGTGTAAAGCAAAGAGTTAAAAAGATCTTGCATTGTTTCTTTGCGAGAACATTTCCTGGCTGAGCATTCTCTTAGCTTTTTCATTTCTTTGTGCCTGCACTCCTGAGCTTCCTCAGACATCAAACTAATTGGAAGTATTGCATGCTTTATTATTGCAGGGCCATGCACCAATAATTTGTGGAGTGTCACAGGCATGCAAAACCAAGGATACATGTCCAAATATCTAAAACAAAAAATTATTTAGCGTTTAGTAATATCGAAGTACCTAAGAACTATTTATTACAGGCTAAATATTTTTAGACACAGTGACATCACGGACAAGAAGTAATTATGATTAATATATTTTTTTATTACCTGTCCAAAATTTCGTCGCAGTAGTTCGTGAACCTTTCGACAGTTATTTCGTAGTTACTAGCAAGAACCTCCAGCAACACACATAACTTAGGTATCAAAGTCTCGTCTAATCCAGTTGTTGATGCTGAAAGAGTTGGATTTTCGAAAAAATGGCGTGCCGTGTTTCCATCATTGGTGGTTCCATATCCCACTTTTACAACGTCAACAAGTAACCCAGTTTTTTCTCGAAATTCTTACTGAACAATTTTCTATTTCTCTGACATTTTTTGCTTGTTTTCAGTTCCCCGAACCTGCCATGTTTTCACTTCAAGTCTGTAGCAAATTTTTAGCAAACATTCAAAAGTTCTAATTCTGGCATGTAAAGGAGAAAGGCCAAATTGGTAGCTTTCCAGATTGTCAGAAAATGAAGCAAGCTTCTGTTTGTCGTTCATATTTTTGGAAGTACAACCACAAATGCTCTCTTCTAGAAATGCTTCGATCACCTAAAAATAAAAATATTATAGGCAGTGGCGTCTGGTGGCACCTAAATATTGCATGGATTTATAAAGGATACAATAAACTTTAATTATACTAAAAATTAAACTGGCACTATGTGGCACTTTTTTGTAGGTCTAGCCAGACTTTTTAAAAGTATGAAATTGATATATCTTTAAAATGCATAAGTTATACAATACACTCTATAGTAATAAAACAAAAATGTATAAAAACATATAGAACATACCTGTGTGCCGTTTATCCATGATAACTTTAATTACTGACACGCTGAGCACTTTCCAAGCTACTAGACTACTACTACTACTATAATTTAATTTTCTAAATACTGTTTTCGAAAAAATATATGTTCGGAAAGTGTACCTATTTTAAAAAAATATATATTTTCGGAATACATGTTTTCGAGAAAATATTTCATAAATCTGTTTTCAAAAAAGCATCTTTGAAAAAGCTGTTAGGACATTTTTGGAAAAAATGTACGTTCGAAATGAGTATTCGAGAAAATATTTTTGAAAAGTTTCGTTAATCCGTTTTCGAAAAAGCTGTTTTTTGAAAAAAGTTACTTTCAAAAGAAAGTTTTTAAAAAAGAAACTATTTGGTTATTTGTTTCCTTTAGAAGTCAAAACGATCCGGCGCAAATTTTGATAAAATCGCAATGAGAAGTGTAAGGAATGTTTTCAGAAACAATCATAGAGCATATAAATCAAAAATGCCAAAAAAGGCTTGCATTTTTATATAACATATTAGTATTGATCCATATTAAAATTTTTGTGGTATATGTAATTCATTTCAAACACCTTGGTTAGACGGCAAATGTTTGTTTTTGTTTATGATATTTTGTAGAATATGTAGGAATGGTTAATGTTTATGTTACAATATTTATTTTTATAAAATTCGCTATTGAAATTCTTTTCGTACAAGGCTTCAGGGAAGAGGCGCTCCCTGTGCGACCCCCTAAATCCGACACTGCTTATTTCTGTGGGTGTTCTAAAATCTCGTTTCCAGTGGCGGCTGGTGAAATTTTAAACTTGTATATATCTCTGTTGCTTCCTACGGGACCCATGCCAAATTCAGGGGTTTTGATAGTCAGCCTACTAGAAATGTTTTGGTAAAAAAATATCTATCTATAATTTGCGAAAAAAAGCTGAATTTTGCCTGCACACCCTGGGAAAAAATGAACACGTTTAGGTATGTTATTTATTATTTTATCTAAACAAATTTTACGTCATTTTATCGACAATTTTTAAATTTTAAGAGAAAAAAATGTATTAGTAGAAAGTTATAGTCATTTGAATTTTTTTAAACCTAAAATATAATTTCAAAAAAATTCAAATGACTATAACTTTCTACTAACACATTTTTTTCTCTTGAAATGTAAAAAATTTCGACAAAATGATGTAAAATTTGTCTAGAAAAAATAATAAATAAAATACCAAAACGTGTTCATTTTTCTCCCAGGGTGTGCCAGGACAAAATTCAACTTTTTTTCGTAAATTTCAAAATAATTTTTTCTTTACCAAAACATTCCTAGTACACTATCAAAACCCCTGAACTTGGCATGGGTCCCGTAAGTAGCAACAGAGATATACAACTTTAAAATTTCATGGGCCGCGCCTGTTTCTATGCCAACCAACCTGCAACAACTTGAAAAACGAAATTTAACGCGTCATTGATGAAATTCGGCAGCAATTATGCGAAAATATTATCGAAAATTTCGTAAAACGAGCAATAGCGTGCCCGCAATTATCCTATAGGCATTTATCCGATATTGTATTTGAGAATTAATCCTGAATATGTGTACTTTGTTATAACAGTAAAATATTAGCACTTTTCAAAAAATAAATGTGTTTTATTTACTAATTAAAATTTGCGTTTATTTTGGGACACTCTTTATATCTTGCTATAACGCATAGTCGCTTACAAATAATTATAAAATTTCAGCTGTTCTTCAGTGAAGCCTTAAATTAATAAAAGCTTTTGTTAAACGAAATCGTCTGAAGGAACGGTGCATGACCATTG
The DNA here is from genome assembly GCA_963971165.1 of Philopedon plagiatum. Classification (NCBI taxonomy): domain Eukaryota; kingdom Metazoa; phylum Arthropoda; class Insecta; order Coleoptera; family Curculionidae; genus Philopedon; species Philopedon plagiatum. The sequence continues at coordinate 28,868,876 of OZ020196.1, forward strand.
ACCAATATTCAATTTAATTCCGTTCAAGACCTAATCCAGATTAAACTACGGTGGTACATACAGCCCTAAGTGCCTAAGTGAAACAGGTCCATTCTCTTCTTTTATTTTTAGTTATGTTGACCTTAATTTTAACTTCTAAGCTTCAGCTCTTTCCTACTGGAATTAAAATTCTGGTTGGCCACTTTTAGCAACTTTTATAAAATAATAAGTTCAGATGACGCAAGGTGTGTTTTTGCTATAATACTATTACTATTTATTTTTTTATTGACCGTTCAGTGTAATAGTTAAAAATATTTTTGACAGCCTTACACTAACTGAGCGAAAAATTTTATCAATTGCATTGGGAGTATTTTGAGAAACTTACTTGCTGTTTGCAAACGACCGCTCTAATAATAGAAAATAATTATCTATAACTTTCATTACGTCTGTGTTCCTTTACTTTTTTTCATGAGAGACAAAAGCAAATTCTCGAGCTTGGTGAACATTAATTTTGGGTTGAGGTCATTTCCTTGGGGACGATCGTGCCAAAACACACAAAACGCTGACTGTTATATGTACAGGATGTTGAAACGTTTTTTTTTCAAATATACAACACTTATATTATATACTCGTAGATATATATATATATATATATATATATATATATATATATATATATATATATATATATATATATATACTATAGCAAATTTTTAGGATTGTTTCAGTAGTTTTTGAGAGTACATGCCCTGAACGCATAAAATTAACGCATACCTACCTAGTTAAATATTGGTTTCAATCTAAAAGAAATACTGTGTGTAAAAAAATGTAACTAAGTATCGCGCCAATTAAAATTAGGTATCTAATGTCGTTTTTAGAGCAGAAAATCCAGAGATATAGGAACCAACAGCATCTAAGGAATTTGATTTATTTATTAATAACATATAGGTAGGTAATGTTGTTAGCATTATGGATAAACTTACTTTTATGTCGTACAGAGGCGTAGGTATTCATTATTGTGGGTGTCCCCCTTAGATGCTCGAGTTGGCTAATTAGAGTACAAGTTGGGTATTAGGACCTCGTACCAAGAAAATATCAGCAGTTGAAGTTTGGGAAAAGTCGACAGTTTAATTCCATCAAACGTAAAGGAAAGTCGACCAGGTATAGAAAAGTCGATAGTTTTGCTCGGAGAGAATTTGCAAAGAAAGGTCAACAATTTTTAGAGTTTTATCATCGCATAGTTGGATATTTTTCCACCACTCCCTCCATCTTCCTCTCCTCCAAGCATAGTGCTTTCGACGGATAGGTAATATGAAAAACTTTCCTAAATAAATTTTTTCAAATATTTTTCTAAAAATGCATTTTTGAAAGTCAGAACTGGGCAAACTACTTGAAAAAAATAGTGGAATATAACTACTAACTAAGTACCATCAAAAAAGTAGTTTAACTACTTGGTAGTTAAACTACTTCTTTAAGAAAGTAGTTACGGCGCCCCCGTGCCCCCTAGAGATTCACTGCCTACTGTGACCAGATGCTCTTCAATAAATGGCAAGTAATTTGGCGCCCCCAAACATTACGCCTCGTTCGCCCCTAAAGGCACGGCACGCCACTCCACCGTCAACAAGGTAGGTACCTATACATAACGTGACCATACGTCAAGTTTTGAACGGGACCGTCCCGTTTTTCGGTAGGTACTCTGTCCCGTTGTCCCCAAGGAAAGCTTCGGGGCGCTAAAATGTCCCGTTTTAAGAAATTTTGCAAACGCGATCGACATCAATTTGAAAGAAAAACTCGTGAAATAATTATTGTGAAATATTGATAAAACGTGCCAAGAATTTCACACTTACTTAAAATCATCACCTGATATCTTAAAGAAAAGTTGTTCCTCAGAAAAACATAATACTAAGTATATAAATAACAAAGATACTTGCATTTCGGGCACTGTTGATTAAAAATACCTAGGGGATGGTAAGGCAAAACGACATATGTTTTGTTTAGATCCTGATATCTTTTAATCATAGAAAATAAAATTATTTTGCTAGTGCCTAAAATACCTCTAATATCATTGTACTTTGTTCAAAAAGTAAAGTAGAAAAATTAATAGGTATATACACTAAAAACGGGCCATTAAAGAAAGGCCTGAATGTGTCAATTTGCCTACCAGTAGGTAGGCAAAATGACATATTGAGGAAGGCAAAATAACATACACCCTAAAACGATATATTTGAAGGGAAAAATTAAAACACAAAATATTTGTTTGTTTAAATTTTTTTATACGAAGTTATAAACGAATTTTCTAAAAAATAAACAGTCTTTCGTTTCAAAAACATCATAAATAAAATATAAAAATAATTATTTTGTCTCAAAAGGTAGCAAAAACTGGACTTATTTCTAAATACAAATAAACTCACCAAGAACATAAACATAGCAAATAAAATATAACCCTTTGGTACAACTTTTTGGTCAAAAAATAAGTTTGTTTAGTTAAATACTTGCTGATACTAATTTTTGCAGACATCACAAATAAATTGCTTCGCTTTTCTAGACACATCCGCACATTCAGCGTGGGCCCACATTTTACACTTCTGACACTTTATCCATTTTTCTTTGGACCTGGATCTACTAAAAAGTTCATTGCAGTAAATGCACGCAGCGTCATCCTCTTGGTCAGACAGATTTCCGTAAGGTTCAGTTTCGCCCTCTGATGATTCAAATACTTGTTTTGTTACTCGGGCTCGATTACTTCTTCTAAGATCTTTTTCCTTTTTTTTAATTTCAATTTGTTTTAATTCGTTTACGTAAGGAGAAATAGTCAAAACGCTTTGCTGCTCCTTTCTCGCTCGTCCAGCTGTCTTGGCTACGGGTTTGGGATGTATCTCTTCTATTTCATTAATAGATTTATTTTTATTTTCGGAATTAACCTCAATACTTGAAGAGGGACAAGGTTTGTTTGATGGGCCAGGAACGTTTGAGCAACCGGGTTGATTATCATCAGCGACGTTAAACTTTTAGTTTAAAGTTTGGCTTAAATCGGTAATATCAACGTTCTCATCACCGCTTCTTTCTATATCTGCTGTAACCAAACTAGGCGAGAACAGGTGATCGGGAAAAATGTTTGGATTTAGCGGACAAATGCCCGTAGCTCTAAATCCACTAACAGCGATCCCTATAGTAGCAGCTTTATTGTAAGCCTTTTCAAATAATGAAGAAATGTGATACATTGAAACAGTTCGCCCTGGATTAGCCTTTAACCAGTTGGTTACCTCTTGATCATAATAGGTACCCAGGGGGCCAAAAAAGGATACATCCAGTGGCTGAAGCCTATGCGTGCAATGCGAGGGCAAACAAAAAACCACCACATGATTTTCTTTGGCGTACTGTAAGGAACTAAAGTCTTTGTGACTTGTGTGTCCATCCAAAATCAGGAGGGCTTTGTTATCGCAAGTCGGTCTTACATGTTTTACAAAATGTTTCATCCATTTAAAAAATAATGGTTTAATCATGTAGGCAGGTTTATTGTACAATTTAAGAGTTCCTGGAGGTGCCCCATCGTATAACACTTCATTAATTTTTTTTGTAGGAAAAATAAGGGCTGGCGGAATGAAATTGCCAGTGCTACTAACACAAATCACCGCTGTGGTATGAACTCCTCTTTCTCCGCTTGTTACAGCTCCTACCTGCTTTTTTCCTCTCTGGGCAACAATTTTTTGGGTTTTCTGGACATTGGTTATCCCAGTTTCGTCCATATTATAAATCATAGTTGGGTTTATATTTTCTTTCTGAATTGTTGCTTCCAACTTTTGAAAATACTTCGCTACTTCTTTTTTATTGAAAGCTTGAGCTCGTGCTGCTGACGTTGCCTCCGGAATCCGTAGTGATAAAGTTGGATTTCTTGATATAAAAGCACGAAACCATCCCCTGCTGGCAATTTTTTTTCTTTGTTAAATTGATGCGGCATACCACTACGTTCAGCAAACTCGAAAGCGACAGTACGCAGCTCGATTTGCGTCAAACCAAAGAATCTGGACTCCAAGTCAAGGATATGGTTTATTAGAGATCTTTCCATTTCTTCACTTAAGGACTTCCTAAATCGTCCTAAGTTCTTTTTGCCTTGGCGAGCATGCATGTTTTTGTTTTGATAATGTCTGCGTAAAGTGGCTTGAGGAACATTATACACTTTGGAGGCTCTTAACCAACCCATTCTTTTTTCCCTGATCGCTTCAATTGCCTTTATCATATCTGCTGTTGACCACGATTGACGATTGGTTCTTCTAGAATAGTTAGACACCATCTAAAAATTAGAAAAAAATTAAAATCGAAACTACATCCTAATTAAATACAAAAGGCAAAACGACATAGTATGTTATTTTGCCTTACGCAGATATATGCCATTTTGCCTCTTGGTACCGTTTTTTCATATTTTTTTGTTTTTTCATAAAAGAACATAATACTTTTGCTCATTCACTCCAGAAGATTAAACACAGGTCTATATTGATTACAAAACCACATTTAACCATAAAAATATTTAGTTATATTTGACCAAAAAAACACAAAAAAATAATCACTTACCTTAATCTTCTAAGCGAATATCGACACGTGTTTAAAAATCTTTCTCGGCCGAACACTACATAACCATGAAATGGTTGTCACATCACTGGTAGTAGCGCTCGAGTTGTAAGCTTATAAAACTAGCCCACAGCGGTGCCAAATTTATTCAAATTCACCCTGAATCGGGGTCGTATGTCATTTTGCCTACTATGTCGTTTTGCCTTACCTTCCCCTACTATAATACAATTTATTATGGATAATTTGATTTTCTTTTATCTACCTACTTTTCTGCGAAAAAACAGTTAACGTTCCGTTCTGAGGGAAAAATAGTCACGCTAGGTATACATAGGTATTTTTTAAAAGGTTTTTTTTTTCGATTACCAAATCTTTCTCGTCATCACTACGGTATATGAAGCTACTTTATTTCATGTGCTGCCATCTAATAAGCTCCTGCAAAAGTTCATATGGTATTTTCGGACAACCACCATTACACTTCTAATTTTAACTGGTCGTATACACAATAAATAGAGATTCCAAGAAATAGTTCTCCAGATCCAAGAGAACGTTATCAACTTTAGGCTTTAATTCGATTTATATTAATGTCTATCATGTCTTTTATTGTTTCGTTACCATTTTATTATCTGATGAGATGAGCCAATAAATATTAAATAGGAACGAACATGAGTAGGGAGACGTACAAATTAAGATTGTGTTGTTACGACGTAAAAATGTATTACTACCGACCGACATGTAAAAACTCCTCCTGTGACGTTTACCAATCAAAAATTCTGTTGCGGCAATGTCAAAATGATTCAAATTTCCTGGGAAATACTAAAGTCTTCATTTGATATAAATTGAAAGAGGGAACTTTTATGAAATGAATACGATAATAAGAATATCTTATGAAATAGAATGAAATGTTCCAAATTAAATAAGAACCGAGTCTGAGCACTATTTTATAAAAGGTTAAATTTATAACTTTAGCACATTGTCAGGCTAAATACTGTCATATCGGAAGTAAGCGGCAACAACGTAAATTAGTTGAATGACAGCCAACGGCACGTCGTGCGTCGCTGCGTAATTTTTCCAAATAAAAAATGAATTTATTCAGCTGAAAATAGTTTTTAACAGGTGAAATCTCGTTTGAGAATCTGTGAAAATGAACGGAGAAGACGGTGATGAGAATTGGTTAACAGGATGGGAGCAGCAATGTGCGGAAACGATCGAAAACCAGACAGATTACGATCAAAGTTTGGCAGCTGAGAGCGAGAATTTCCAACGTAAAGTATGGACTAGCTTTCAAGACTCTGCAACGGCTATAGCACAACTTTATAGAGGTATTTTGTTAATATCACATATTATCAAGGCATCTTTTGAGCAATTTTTGGAAAGGGCGTTTTATTTTGCGATTTTACTTGTAGACATTCTTTTACCTGCCTGTTTTATCGATCGAGAATCAGCTGTTGCGACGTTGCCAAAAAATGGTTTTGATTGGGTTTGATTGGCCTACCTACGACAATTTTTTGTGCACAAAATTCTAGACTATCTGCTATTTTTTGAGTTCTGTGTCTTTTATTTTTGCACTTTTTAATAGGTATACCTTGTTATTTTTACTACCTATCCTACCATAAATCTTGGTATTTACTATGTTAAAGGCGGGTTCATACAGCGATTTAATTTAATTTAATATTTAATTTAGCGTAACTTAAAAAGTTGGTTAGATGGCAAGCCATAATAGCGTTCATACAGTTGATGTAATTTAAGACTTAATTTAAAAGTTGACCAACTTTTATCTTTTAGAATTAAATTAAATTAAATGAGGGTTAACGCGCAAACTCAATGAGATGACGCAGTTGGCATTGACACTATTGACAGTTTTGAAAGAAAAATATTCATAAAATGTAAACAAAAGCTTTTCATTTTTGTGTATTTTCCATTCCTTGTGTTAGCTTGTTTAATGTAAATTATTTAAAGTGAGTTTGTTTTTGCAAAACTAAAAATCACCCACACCCACACTTGAAAATCGCAATGGCGCAGGCGCAGCACGATGTATTTCATTGGCTGAAAATTAAATCTTAGGTGGCTTAAATTTCTGGATGAACACCATAAATTAAAATTAAATAAACTCTTAAATTACCTTAGGCTAAAATTAAATTAAATTGCTGTTTGAACCCGCCTTTTTTAAATTAAGTCTTAAATTACATCAACTGTATGAACGCTATTATGGCTTGCCATCTAACCAACTTTTTAAGTTACGCTAAATTAAATATTAAATTAAATTAAATCGCTGTATGAACCCGCCTTTACCCATCTAAACGGCTACCAATCAATTGTTCAGATTCAGATTGTTCAACTGATATTCCTAGAAGAATTTACCTGAGTTAACGAATTTTTTATATTAGGGAAATCCAAACTTACTTTAAAATCTCTTTATTTATTACGAATGGAACTTCAAACAACAGTATGGATGGAGTAGAGTTGTTACAGTGGAACTGGACCTGTTCTTTTAGAATAGGTATCACCTACCTATTCCGTGTACCTATTACCAGGTATCAGATATACCTATTCCGATTCCGCTGGCACTGTGACGGGTTACGGTGCACTGTCGCGTTTGGAATCTCTCGTTTCATTGAAATCGGTTGTCGGTTACAGGTACAATTCGAGTACAGGTATAATAGGAAATAGGTATTTTCTTAAATCGGATGGGTTACCTATTATCGAAGCAGCTGAATGAAATTTGAAAGGTTTTTTTTGATAATATGTAAAATAAATGAACTGTAATGCTAAAATCTTTCAATAGCATGTGAGTGAAAAGAAACGAATCAAAGTCCCTGATTTATCTATCTACCTGCCACTAAAAAAAGTATGAGATATAGGGATAGGATGTTGTATTTTTTATCAGGAGAAATTAAAAAATAGAAAAATAACCAAAAATATGGAACTATTATTAAAAAAAACAAATATTCTTAAAAATAAAAGTGCTAGAATTCTTGGCTCGAATATCACTTGAATATGCTTAATGCTTATGCAGCCGGAATAGCGCCAGCCGCTTGTCACCCATCATATAAATTTGATGCGGAATAGGTTGGACCTGGAATAGGTATCTGGAATAGGTTTGTGTTTGAAACAGGTACAGGTCCTACTAGGTACAAAAAAAAGCTGTTCCGTAACATCCCTAGGATGGAGTATACTTAGACTAAAGGCCTGTTTACATGATATGTTTTTTTGCTCCATCTAGTCAGAGCTGGGCAGTAGCTAGCTACCAAGTAGTTAAGCTACTAGCTTAGTTACTTTTTAGGTAGCTACGAGGGGTGTTTCACCCGGGAAATTTAGTGTACACTTGAGGGGAAATAGTAGGAAATTATGTGGTAAAAAAGGGAAATTATTGCTTATATGGGGAAATTATGAAGAAATGAGGGAAATTATTAGGAAATTAAGGAAAATGTGGGGAAATTAAGGGAAATATCGGGGAAATTATGGTGAAATTACGTTATTTTAGTATTTGCACATTACTGATCATGCGCCGGCGCATGCGCGATACGTCGCCAGTTGCGGGACTGAAGGATGCTCGCGAGGATACCTAACTTAACTAAAATTTAAAAAAGGAAAATTATAAGGTAATTAAGGAGAAATTAAGGAAAGAAGGTGAAATTAAGGAAATAAAGGTAAAATTGGGGAAATTAAAGTGAAATTATAGGGTAATTATAGAAATACGGGGAAATTAAGGAAATAGAATAACGGCTGTTTAAGGAAAATTTTCGTCAAAAAGGGAAATTATCGTCAAAAAGGGCAATTAAGTATACACATTTGGATAGGTGAAACACCCCTCGGGGTGTTTCACTCGGGAAATTTAGTGTACACTTGAGGGGAAATAGTAGGAAATTATGTGGTACAGAAGGGAAATTATAGCTTATATGGGGAAATTACGAAGAAATGAGGTAAATTATTAGGAAATTAAGGAAATGATTAGGAAATTGTGGGGAAATTAAGGGAAATAACGGGGAAATTATGGTGAAATTACGTTATTTTAGTATTTGCACACTACTGATCATGCGCCGGCGCATGCGAGATACGTCGCCAGTTGCGGGACCGAAGGATGCTCGCGAGGATACCTAACTTAACTAAAATTTAAAAAAGGGAAATTATAAGATAATTAAGGAGAAATTAAGGAAAGAAGGTGAAATTAAGGAAATAAAGGTGAAATTGGGGAAATTAAAGTGAAATTATAGGGTAATTATAGAAATACGGGGAAATTAAGGAAATAAAATAAAATTACGGCTGTTTAGGGGAAATTATCGTCAAAAAGGGAAATTAAGTGTACACATTTGGATAGGTGAAACACCCCTCGGGTAGCTAATAGCTTTATTCAAGCTACTTTTTAAAAAAGTAACTTGTGGCTCTATCTTCTACTCTTTTCTTCTGTGTATTCATGAAGCTACTTTAGACAATAGCTAGTTATTGGCAAAAGCTACTTAAGCTACCAAAAGTAGCTTAACCTACTAAATTGAATTAGAATTTTTACAGTTTTTGAATGACCAAAGACAGAACCTTACTATGTTAGGTTATCCAATTTTTAAACGAATATTTATAAGATTTAACACATCTCTAGCTTTTTTAGCTCCAGTGGAAAGATTATTTTCTTTTGCTACGTATATTAACAGTCCAAGAAGGCACGGATTGTCGGACAGCTTATTCGAAAAACTTGTCATACTTAAACCAAATAATCTGTATACTGGCTAAGTAGTGTTAGTGCAATGTTTATTTCAGATGATTTTTTGTTTTATTTGTTATCTGCAAAAAGCCCTCATTTGGTTTAATGGCTTGTTTATTTAATGAATGGCTTACATTTTTCTTACTGTGCGAGTTTTTTTAAAATAAAAAGGTTTTTGATAATTCGTTTATTATTTAGCCCGGGATCGGTCGCTAACCTTCCCATAACAGAAAGAAATTTTCATTTAGTGCTTTAGATTATTATAATACAAATTTTAAAGAATTATAACGTTTATTTATTTAAACTAACAACCTGAACATAACAATTAAGTAAAAAATTAATTAAAAAATATTATGTTAGCATAAAAAAAGTAAAAGAAAAATCGAGAGGTCATGCTGCTCTGGCTAAGAAGGTTTATCACTGTCTAGTGGAGTCCCACCTCCGTTATGGGATTGTATTTTGGGGGAATACATGAGGTTATTTGCTTAATTCAGTGTTCATTCTGCAGAAGCGAGCTCTTAGGTATATTTGAAACAGTAGAGAGTCATGCAGACTGTTGCTTAGATCTAAGAAAATTTTAACATTAACATCTTTATTTATTCTGGAAATGGTCTGTATGATGTATAAGCATAAAAATAATTTGTCATTGCCTAATCATTTTTATGATACTAGGCAATCACAATATCTGCATCTGCCCATACCTTCTTCGGCCTTGGCTAAGAGTTCAATATACAATCACTCCCTCTGACCTCTCCTTCCAAGCCTCCGGAAACTCACTCCCAGCCAGTGAGTTGTTAAACAATAACCATAAGGGTTTAGAGACGGTGAACCTAAGCTTATATAATAAGTAAAATTGACATTTTTTCAGAGACACTCACTAAACTAATATCACATATTCTAAAGTTAATACTGTTCTTAAATTTATATTCAGGAACCACTACATTATTATTAATATAAACTGTAGAAAAATATTCTGAGAACAGATCAGCAATTCCCTAAGTAGGGTAGGTATAGATAGGTACCATTATTTTCATTTTAGAGCAATCAGAGATTCCCCAAGTTATTTATAACCAGGCCAAACGATATGGTCCCCTACCTACTTGTTCAGAACGGCTGTTGCGATACTTTCAGTTATGTAGAATATTTGCAGACTATACTTACTACGAGACTTACTAAAATATCACAATTACTGTGGGTTCCCTAATAACACAAAAATGTACTTAAAACGTTCAAAGAACGTTCTATAGAGACCAGCGGATGTACCAGGAACGTTTTCAAAAATCCTTGGACCCACCTCCAACATTCGTGGGAGGTAGTTTGTCCACGAAAAGAATGTACCAGAAATGAACTTCAGAAACGTCCTTAAAACGTTCTTTTACGTCTAATAAACATAATGCAGACTTCAGTTATATAAGTACACATAATACGTTTTAGGAACGTTTCATTAAGACCCATGGAGGGACCAAAATTTTTCTCAAAGAACCTTAAATGAAATCATAGTAGGTACTTATGCTGTCTTAAATTTTTATTGATTATATTATATAAACGCAAATAATCATTCAGTTCCTTTGTCCAAGAGAATCGTTTTATGTACGTTCTAAAACAAAGTACCAGTAACGTTACAAATTAAACGTCGTTGGTGGGTATTGGACGTTCGGACCTAGTTAAGACCTAAAAAGTACGTTCACAGAACGTATTGTGTTATTAGGGTTAATACTTATCTATAATCATAAATACCACAAGATTATGACGTACGATTAATAAAATATACCATTATTTTTCATGATTATAAACTTTTAGTACTTTATTTCGGCTACATCCTAAAATCGCCACGAACCCCTTGTTAATGTATTGTCAAACATTTTACCTGCAGAGGGTATAGCCCAAAATCGCCACTACTTTAATTCAGTATATTTCTAGCTGTTGTTTGCTAAGCATTCTTTCAGATTGTTTCCATCAGTGAGGAAGGAATATCTTTGACTATACCTTCACACATGTGCAGTATCTCTCTCTCTCTCTCTCTCTCTCACTGCTTCTGTATGTAGTTTTATTTTGTAAAATTGTATCTATGGCAAATAATTTATTATGAACTATAAAGTTATTAAATATATATACTATTATCTTATAAATAAAAGGCTCATGGCGATTTTGGGCTATAGGTGTCCGGGTAACTCTGTAAGCCGTGGCGATTTTGGGCTGCCAATTTAAGGGCAAGTAATTATAGTGGCGATTTCGGGTAACACCGTTTATTTCCACTGCATGGTGACGAAATTTAGAGTGCGATTGGCAACGTCGCTTCACGGGGCATTGTCTGGTTCATTGAGAGATTTGTGCGTAATTTAGTGTTTGTAGATTCCAGGCAGGTCGGAATATACGAGTGCGGTGATATTTTACGTGATTTTTGTTTTTCCCCTGATTGAACTTTATCCATAAACTTGGCCGAATTCTCCCCTCATCCGTCTTTTCAGAGGTTTGCTTGGTAGGCCAAGCAACAGAGCAAAATATTAGCAATTGTTTGACATTAATACTATTAGAAAGCCGCCTGTGCCTTCATCTGAAACACGCTCCGTAGATGATTCCTGTTATATTCCCAACTCTGAAATTTTTTACTTTAATTTGTTATAAACATTTTTAAGCAAAAAAAACGCGATTTGTTTAGTTTTTTGCTTATAAAATGGAAAGTAGGACGATTTGTAGAAAATAGAAATACGAACAAAATGAGAGGTGAAATGGATTTTAAAAGTACAAGTTCAATTGAACAAAATGTATATTTTAATTTTTCCATAAAATGCTACGAAACCGGTTGAAAATGCACGTAAAGATGCGTGAAAATGGCCGAGTGCGCGAAAGTGGGGAGAGCGGAGGAGCGAAGGTGACCCAATATTCGCGCGCTCGGCCATTTTCACGCATCTTTCCGTGCATTTTCAACCGGTTTCGTAGCATTTTATGGAAAAATGAAAATATACATTTTGTTCAATTAAATTTGTACTTTTCAAATCCGTTTCAATAATTAAAATCGGACGATCCATAGAGCATCCAGACCTGTTGCAAAATAGTGTATTGAAAAATTAAAATGACGATTGTGTCAAAACTAATCGTCGGACAGCGTCGGGGTTTTGCACACATAAAGTAGCTATAAATTACTTTTTTCCGAAGTTTGAGCCCTCTCGGTTTAAAAATAGCCGATTTCTGAATTAAAAAAAACTTAATTTTCCGGTTTTTCCGGATTTTCTCCGTTGCTACTTATCCGATCGGGACGGTCGACCTCTCATTTTGTTCGTATTTCTATTCTCTACAAATCGTCCATTTACACCATTAAGATTGCTTCGTTACTTTCCATTTTATAAGCAAAAAACTAAAAAAATCGCGTTTTTTTGCTTAAAAATGTTTATAACAAATTAAAGGAAAAAATTTCAGAGTTGGAAATATAACAGGAATCATCTACGGATCGTCTTTCAGATGATGGCACAGGCGGTTTTCTAATAGTATTAATGTCACGACAAATCGCTCTATTGCTTGGCCTATGGTGAATACGCGTCGAGACGGAATTATATCGGTTGGTCTGTGTCCTACACACGCACAATGCATGAAGCAAACAAAAGGCTGTGCCCCGATTGCCGAACAGATGGAGTGAATAGGTGCAAACTACGCGCGCTGACGCACTTTATACACCCAATGCTAATGTTTATAAATTCACCTCTTAGAAAACGATATTTGGTCTACCATTAGGTATCTATGAAAACCTTGTCGTCTAATCCGGCATCCCCTGATACGCATCGATCACGCAGTTTTATTGCTCCATCTGTTCGGCTAACCTTAGTTACTGTTATGAATGAACGGATGCGTCTTCTCTTGCTAAAAGTCGGTGGTAAATCCCAACCATTCCGGACATGCTGTATAATTCCACATATTTTTAAGCTCACTATAACCTAGTTTTTACAAGAATGTGGGATATCTTCTATATTACTTTGCATTTTTTCTAAAAAGAAATTTATTTCAATAAAGAAGAAAAAGATTTCTTGCACACTGCTTCTATAGGTACAGTAAAAGCAAAGTTTACAGAAATATATTCTTTAAACTGTGGTAAAAGGCCTTTTGGCATTGTGAATAAGTCTTGGATGTCCTCTCAGTAATCGACCCCACCAGTAAATTACGAGATTTTAAATAGTACTACTTTCAGGTAGAAATATTTTTTTCATTATTTCATTTTAGGATAGGTATGTGTACCTGCCTTGAATATATTTTGCTTGCCAAAATGAACCCAAAATAATAGGGAATATGCATATAACCCAAATAAATCTGAGATGTTTTTTTATATTCTCTACATAAATTAAATGTTTATGGCGGTTGCTGTTATCCATTTATTTTGGTCTTTATTAACAAAAAAAAAGGATTTAAAACTGCAAATTTTCGCGCGAATTTCGAAACTTGTAAAACGTGATCCCATTGACTGTGTCATCAAAACTGAACTTATGACTCATCATGAGTAGATGGCGAATTCCAGTTTTGTAGATTCATCTAAAACTCAATAAAAATGGCATTTAATGCGTAACTCATCCCATTGAAATATCCCTGCACTTAAAGTAGAATGTTCCTAAAATCTTATTCATGTATTCAAGCCGAAATCGGTCCAGGAACCTTTCAATTTTGCAAAAGGAATTGGCATTTCTGCAAAATTTTGACATATCATCCCAATAATTTCGAGTAAATAAACTGCAATTCTTTATTTTCATGGCATCTTCGAAAATTCAAAAATTTTCAAATTTTAAATGTCCCCGATGCAAATATACCTATTTATTTATAACTTTAAAAAATAAGCGATTTAAATTAGTGGGAGGTATTCTTAGATATTTAACGGATAAAATCAACCCAAAAAGAATCACTAAATAAGGTAAATAGTGCTGAGTAATGTCGGTTAAAAATAGGATTTGTCGGAAAAAATCAAGGAAATCCGATTTTTACCCCTTAAATACGCTCCTGGATCGCCCATTAGGTATTCATTTTACAGGGTGATTATCCCTTTATAAGATAGTATTGAAAAATTGGGAAAAAATACATAGGAAAAATTACAGAGTGATTCAAATGTACCTTATGTCGAGGGCAAAAAAAGTGAAAAAATCGAAATTTAATCGGCGATTGCTTCCTTCCTATAGACAATGAAGAAACTAAAAAATATGGATAAGACATACTTTGACGAGCTCTTTCCGATGGCGTAGGTATATGGGATTTTAATTTGAACTATTTTGACCCCACAAAAAATTAAAAACCGTGAAATATTTGGGTAAAAAATCTAAATTTCCAGTCTTTTCCAAATATTTCTATTTTCCAGTGATTTTAGGTTTAGGCAAATGTATTGCAAAAAAAGTATTTGAGATTTTAAAGTTTCACTTATAATTCCGTTTTTCGATCTGACGTTTTATTTTCGAGTTATTAGGTACCAAAGAGGGTTCTGGATATGGGATTTTTCGACCTAAAAAAATGCAAAAGAATTACTTGCTATTTTCTGATCCTCACCAGTTTCAGTAGAGTTCTGAAGCTCCGGGTCCCCTACAACCTCCAAAAATTTACATCGATTTAATTCACATTTGCGACCTGTACCCGATTTCAACGGAAATCGCGAAAATTTCGACTTTGACATTAATAGCTCCGAAAGAAAACATCCTGTATAACTGAATTTTTTACCGAAGCTAGTTCAACTATTCCTCTACTAACCCAAAAAATTCGATTTCTCGTCCTCTGACTGTTTCCCAGAAAATCAAACCTGTTCGACTTTGGGTTAAGTTTTACGTTAACTTGTAGATTTTTGCTGATCTCCTGACGTCATTTTTCACTAAGGACAAATAATGGCTGCTTTTTAAATTGAAATAAATTATACCGAAAAGTAAACATTTTTTGTAGCTGAATTATCCTAGGAATTTTTTTCAAAATATTTTTTTTTTGGGTCTGTAATGACTTCCTTAAACGATTTATTCAATAAAAAAATATGTGCATATTCCTTATAGGAGATTTTTGGCCCCGGTAATCTGTTAGCTTAAACCTCGGTTAGACTGTGACAGTGCTTCAGACAATGCATTAGGTTATAGGCTAAGAGCGGCTTAACTTAAGCTGGATTAAAACAATACAGTACATATGGTCCTTTATGGTTTATTATGTGCCTGTATATAGATATGATTCTATGTAAAATTAAAAATTGTGCAAGTACCCATCGTAGAATCTAGACTACATTGTTTTTATTTGCAAAGTCCCACCTGCTGTGGCTGCTTTGTGGTTTTTACTAACATTTCAAAACTTAGTTTCTAGTCTCTTTACCAAAGAAACCTAAAAAATAAATTAACTTGACAAGACTAGAAATTAGGTCTCAAAACGTTAGAAAATCTTTTTATTTTTTGATTAAATTAGGCTTTAGACAAAATAAATACTACAACATAAATAGATTTGGGTCAGGCAATCTATTTATAATTAAAAGTCATTGGCAAATTACAAGGTACCTATACATATGTATGTCTTTGCAGGATCTGTTTGATTTTTGTTACTTTCCAATGCAGTGACTATCATTATTTCTAGATAATAAGTTTCTTAACTGACTTCACAAGTGGAGGTTCTTAATTCGACCCGCATGTAGGGTTCTTTTAGCAGTGGGGTGTGGTAACAATTACAAAGGGGGAAGCGATAATTAATACACCCGAAAAATCCGTAAATACGCTTAAAATATGCCCAGCTTTCCAAGCGAACTCGTCTAAACAAACTAAACCTCGCGGAAGGCGGCAGAAAGATAGCTGCCCTGCTATTAAATTTGCCGGGTTTCTGGCGTAATGCGTGCCGTTGCCTGTATACGGGGTCAATAAGAATCTACCTGAAGGCGTAATAGGCGAACTAGGTCGTCATTGCGAAACGCGCTTCCAGGCCCAGACCATGACGGCGACGCGAGAGAAATTGGTTGCGTTAACGCCGTAATTTTTTTTACAGTTACTAACATTATATTAAGGACTAAATGTGCACATGGTGTAGTACCTATTTATGCGTATAAATTAAGAAGAACCACGTTTCTAATGGAAAATGTCAATCCGATCGAATAGAAAGAAGTTGTTAAAAATTTATTTATTTAATATATATACACTACGGAATGTAAATTCCAAATAGTACAGAGACAACGAAGAATAAAGTATACAAACAAAACACAGAAAACACCTAAAAGACAAGAAAGAAAAGAAAAGCATGAACATGATGAGTAAACTAACAGAGAGGAAAGCGTACAAAACAATTAAAATTATTTGAACATTATTAATCTTTTGAGTTTTGACAAAGTACTGTTAAAAATATTGCAGTCTGAGTATACAGAACTATAGTTCCACGCTATTCTGTTGACAAAGGTGATTTGGCCGTAGTTGGTCCGGTGGTAGCCTTCATAAAAAAGTTGCTGCTGCCTTGTGCGCTTTGCAGGAACAAATAGTGGAACTAGCCCCAATAGTCTGTCACAATCAATCTTGCCGTCCAGAAGCTTGTACGAAAAAAGCAGGAGTGCGTCCCTTCGTCTGCGCTCAAGGCTCTTCATCCCACACAACATCAGTCTTGTCTCGTGGGAGAGATCTGACGAGGGAAAACGATGCTTGTACAATAAGTACTTTGTAAATTTGTTCTGAACCCTCTCGAGTCTATTCTTACGAATGGTGTAGAGTGGGGTCCAGATAACCGAACAGTATTCAAGGATGCCCCGAACGAGTCAGTTGTAGAGACACTTAAGAGTTTTCGTGTCGTGGATATATTTGGTGTTGCGCTTTATGAAACCAAGCATCCTAAAGCTCTTGATAACAATGCTATCAATGTGTTGATTTAAAGACAATTGGCTGTCAAGGTCGTTAAATGAGTCCTCAGTTCCAATGGTTTCGTTGTTATTTCTGTATGTATGAATAATGGGATTTTTACATCTGTAGAAATTGACCGCTTTGCATTGGGATACGTTAATATTTAGATAGTTTGAGGAGCACCAGGAAACAAAATTGTCCAAGTCGGATTGTAAAACGGTCCGAGACGGCATCAACAACACTGAAAAATTTAAGGTCGTCCGCATATAATAGAACATGGGAAGATCCAAAGCAGGACACAACGTCGTTGATAAAAGAAATAGCACTGATCCAATGTGTGAACCCTAGGGGACGCCTGACGTTACAAGAACCTCACGCGAAGAGAAGCCACATATCTCAACTCGCTGACAACGATTACAGAGATAGGACTCGATCCACAATAGACAATTACCCAGAATGTCGATTTCAGAGAGTTTTTTCAAAAGAAGAGAATGACAGACGCTGTCAAATGCTTTAGATAGGTCAGGGTATATACTGTCAACCTGGTGTCCAGCCTCCAAAGAAGAAATCAAGAAATCCTGATACACCGCAAGATTAGTTGCAGTTGAGCACCCCTTGTAAAAGTCGTGTTGATCCGTGATGATGTAATGCTTAAAAGTTAAGAAAATTTCGTCCATTAGAATTGACTCGAACAACTTTGGAATAGCCGAAAGGATTGAAATTCCACGGTAATTCGCTATGTCGCACTTTTCTCCCGACTTGTAAAAGGGAAGAAGATTGGAAGATTTCCAGGCCGATGCGTCGATCGACTGGCCAGGCTCCTCCCATTTTGACGTCATTGCGAGGGATTTTGCATTATTCAAGCGGCCTAGTCACTTTGATTTTCCCTCGAAGTAACGTCATCTGCGCGGGCACGACGTGTTTTGATTCATAGCGTAGCATACCGTTGTAAGTGTATCGTGGCTGTGCCAAAGATGACCAGTTCCTGAGTAGAACTGCTGGGATTCCGTCAGGGCCCGCCCCCTTGGCCACATCAAGCTCTCTCAGTTTGGCTGCAACCTCATCGCGAGTGAAAAAGTGAGAAGACAATGTAGTAGCGTGTCTCACCCGTTCCGCCGCAGTCAAGTCCGCATCAACATAGCCGGAATATGCCGTCTGAAAGTGTGATGCAAAAGCTTCGGCTATGTCTGAAAGTCCTGATCGTTATGTTTCATATGAGATGGAAAGTTGGAATCCTTTTTAAGGCTATTAATAAAACTCCAGAAATGTTTAATGTTCTGGGTGATTAAATTTTCGGTGTTAGTAACATGCAAAACATAGCACATATCAGCTCTGACTTTAACCTCGCGACGAACATCGGAATAGGCCTCGTAGTCGCTTGTGAGGCGTGTCATCTTAACTTTTTTATGAAGTTTGTTTTTTAGAGCGATATATTTTCGAAGGCTGTGGTTATAAGAAATTAAATCCATATTTTTTATAAAATTATAGTACATATAATGTTAGGGAGATGGGGAACATGTTTAAACGTATTTGGGACATTTACCCCCTCTCTATTTGAGGGGGTGGGGGTAACTTTGGGATTTTAAATGGGATGATGTACTTTTGTTTAGGGATGTAACGGGTACTCGGTCTACCCGGCCACAACCGGGTACCCGGCCGGGAAGGCCGGATACCCGGTTTTGCCGGGTTCAGGTGTTACCCGGTCGGGTACCCGTTTTTTTTATTATGTTTTCTATTTTTGATAAAATAAAACATAAAAGAACTGAAACGGTGTATTTTTGTGATGATAAAAAATACATAAAAAACAGATTTTAAAAGGTTATAATAATAAACTTTGTTAAAACATTTAATAACTAAAATCAATTAATGGCAAATTGTGATGAAGATAAACTAAAATTTCACCATTCTCAGAGGATAGTCGGTTTCTTCATAAATATTACCCGCTTCTGAAAACAACCGTTCACTAAATATTGTTGAGGCAGGTGCTGAAAGAAACTTTTTAGCAAGCTTTGCTAGATTAGGAAATCTCTGCGAATTTATTTGCCACCACGAAAATGGGCTTGACTGTCTATCAATTAACGGCAACGCCAAATATGAACTTATTTCATCCTCCACGTCCTGTTGTATGTTTGGTGCTTTAGCAGATGATTTTTTATTTGTATCTCGCGTGTTTGCAATACTGGTAAACACATCCCAAACTGAGCGTTTATCTTCTCTAGGTCTTTTTGATGAGGATGGATTATCTGTATACAAACTAAGAGGAACATTGTCGTCTGAATCTGAATTGGATGACAAATTAACTTCATTATTTTGGATTAACAAATTTGCTTCAAGGATATATTTTATTACTTTTTCCTTCAAATTATCTGTGTCAGTAAAAAATGCAACCAGATAATTATTGTTCGTGTCGATATTCGAAAACCTTCGACTTAATCCTTCCATAAGATTTTCTTGCATGGATCCTAAGCCTGGAACTTGTGTTTATCTTAAAAACCTCTTTAGCGAAAAAACTGTAGGAATTACTTCCGATATAGTACAGTGTGTACTGCTTAAATGTTTAGTTGTTTGTTCAAATGGTTGTAGCAGCTCCAGCAACTTTTCTGCTATGACCCACTGATTAGAAGTAAAAGAAGATATTGCCAATAGTAATATTCCGCAAGACCGGGTACCCGGGACCGGGTACCCGGGACCGGGTACCCGGCCGGGTACCGGGTTTTGCCTGGTCTTAATTGACCGGGTACCCGGTTTGGCCGGATCCTAAAAAGCGCTACCCGTTACATCCCTACTTTTGTTTATAAAATTCGAATCTGCGTAAAATATGAGTACAATTTTTTTTTTATTTGTTCGGTTATGGAATTACCTATGATTTATTAGGTTATAAAATAAAACAATATATTTACCATCTAATTTACACTTAATTATCGTCTGATATGCTTGAGAAGTTGTTCGAAATTTTAACTTACAATTTTAAATTTTTTTTTTCTAAATGAATTTCGTACCCGCTGTAACATTTCCGGTGTTACTAATAAGCAGGCAAAGCGGATTCGGTCTTTCATATCATCTAAAGTTGTAGGTGTAGTCGCCATCACTTTGTCCTTTATAAAACCCCACAAGAATAAGTCAAGGGGGTGTCAAATCCGGGGACCTAGCAGGCCAGTTGACCAGACCAGCTCATCTAATCCATCTGTTTTCAAATATTTCATTCCCCCAATTAAAATTCACTTCCATGTTTAATTGAGGAATAAACTGAGAAATAATCCTTAAAACATCAAAATTCTCAACTGACTTAAGTAAAAATAATGCATTTCCATGGAAACATATAATAATTTTGAAATAACTTGATTTATTGGTAAAATTTATTGAAGCACGAATTCAACGATATATGATATATTTTTTTAGTGCATTCTTTTATACATTTTTCGGGAAAAACGATAAAAATTACTGTCGTCAGCCACCCTTATCACCAGAAGGATCGCTCATCTGAAAAAAATCGTAAACATTGAGAAGTAAGTGTAGATTAGGCGAAAATTATCAGGATTTAAAAATTCTAGCGCGGTCAATTGTTATAAACAATTTAATTGTTTATTTCCTTATAACTGCTGAACCATTAGTTTTAGAGAAAAAGTTTTTTGGCAAAAAATATTTCTCACGATGTTAGGAACAACTTTTGTCCTTACATATTTTTCAAAATTTTAGATTTGGCCCACTCGGCTCCGCGCATACGCGATGTGATACGGCGTTGGTGCCGTCGGCGGTAAAAGGTGCGCGTGGGAATTTCTTCAAAAATGTTAACTAACATGTCATTTTCAAGGTTATTGAGGTCAGAAAATCTAATATTACATGGGCATTACAAATTTAAAGGGGGGGAAGATAAGATGACGAAGGGAGGGAGAATAGGTTCACTAAAAAGAAAGAATATTTTTTCAAAATTGATCCAACTTCACACAACACAAGGCACTAAATAATAAATAATATTCGAATGTATTTATGGCTGCAGCTTAATGGTAAACTTAATTCTGTTCAAATTTAGGTAACTTGTACAACGAAGTTCTAAACTTTGAAGCCAACTATTAATTTATATAATTTACATTTTAATCCACGCTATTTTATTAAAAGCAAAAATTCAAATGCTACTTTTAAAGAAATCAAAAAGTTGCATGATTACAACTCCCGACATTGTAAGAATTTTCAAAGTATAACCTCAGATAAAACCAGACTCTGGGGTACAACAGTTAAAAGTAACTTTGGGAAAAAATCCTTTTATATGAGGAGGTTTTAATTTATAATAATCTTAGAGTGAAAATTACAAATAAATTTTAAAAAAATCAACAATGTTTAAAAGGGAACTAAATAAATTCCTTTAAAAATATAATTTTTTATATTTTATGATTAGAAACTTTGCAGTTAATTTTATTACATTTTTTTTAAAATGTAATAATATTTATTTTGTCATATTCCATGTATATGGAATTATGATATATTATGTATAAGTTGGTTTGGAATAAGACAGTTTAAAGTTAACGTTGTATTGTATGTTTCAGATCGATACACTGGAGAACCAGGAACAGTGTGGGTACAGTTTCAAACTGCTGCTGGGACAGTAACTGCCTTGTACAAAGGTAAAAAAAATATTTTAATGTTACATAGGAGCTATTATTAACCGCGGTGAAATATTCTAGTATCCATCCGGCAGCGCGTCGCATTTGCTGTCGAACGCGTCCTAGCATAACAACAACTACTGTCGTCTCGATTGGATCGACTTGCCGTGTGAAGTCCACGTGCAGTTGCTATCGGCTGCTGTGGTTTTGGTTTGAGGTTTACCTTTTTAAACTTTGGTCATTAAATACTCTGAACGACGCGAAAAACAAGCACCTTAAAAATTTTCAGACAACTCTCGAATCAAGAGCTGGATAATAGATGCAGATCCATGCACCTATCCCTTTTCCAAGATCTTCAATTAATCTTAGACTGGGGCCAATAAGCTTGTTCAGGTCAACGCCTCCAAAACCCAGCCTTGCTCCCTGACACGCAAAAAATCCGCCAACATTCACCCCACCCACATTAATGGCCAGGCCCTACAGAACAAGGAAACATTCTATCTTGTTGACATCCCTTTCAAACATGATCTCAGCTGGCACAAACAAATTACTTCGATAGCCACACCGGCAGCTAAAAGCTTAATTTTCTCTTTAAAGCCAGAAAATACTTCTCCCCTTCCAACTTACACACTCTAAGTTTCCATAAGACCTAGCCTGGAGTACTGTTTCCACATCTGGGGAGCGGCACCACCTTCGCAACTTAACATCCTTGATGACTAAAAATAAAATATGGACGCGGTATTCCTCTCTATTATCAGCTCGTTAAAGTGAAGCGTGTTTGGTTATGCGGGCCGATTCTTAAACTAATTCTCATTGCAGTTGCATGCCGAAGTCTAGCAGCGTTCTCGGGTGTGTATTGTCTCTGGCTCAACAATCCGTATCCTGAAAATTGTTACCCACGGGGTATTGCTGTTTCTATCTCAGGCACACAGTTGTGCATCAAATGGTTCATACGAAAACAAAATTATTTGTTTACAGTTAACCTGATTGTACTATAACCGTGTTTGTATCGCTTCAAAGCGGGTGAACTCATTCGGTACCCATATTTATTTTTTCATTCGTGGTTATTACCGCCACGGCATTTGCTTTCCCCGCCATACTTTTCACCAAATAACTTATATCCTTCTGCCTGGGGAATAGCTACCCACTGCTCTGAAAGTGCCCTTTACAATTTTGATCTATTTTAAATATTGCTTTTCTCATAGATTCCTGTGAAAGCATGAAGAGAACGACAGAACTAGCCAGACAAAGCGGATGTCAAACACGCACCAATGAATTGCTGCACTGGGCAAAGAGAAAAAGACGGTTAATAAGGAGGGAAGATCTGTTGGCATATCTGGCGGGGAGACCTCCACCTCCCAGACAGACTCATCATAACCATCATAGGTAAGAACGGCGAACCTTCAGACACAGGTTTAAAGTAATTTCGTGCAGCCCTGCACTTCAACAACACCGCGGCACCGGTGGATATTATTTTATTACCTGAAAGAGTTTTGTTCACATAATGAAATAGAGGAAAGAGGGGACAAGAAAAATGTGTGTGTTTCAAAATTTAATTTAGTGGTTCACATCGAGAAACTAGAAAATAAGGTCTTTTGAATTTTCTCTCCTGTGGCTGTGACGTAATACAGAGAGGGGATTTTTTTAAAATCCCTGACCTAGTACATTTCTTGATAGAATTTCGCTTTGGTGTTAATTTGCAAATGTACTATTTGCCACTAGCAACATCCCTGTACAACATTATTTAAAATAGTTCGCAATCCACTACTACTAGTGCCCCCTTCCCCTAGCCTCAAAGACAGAGCTGCTTGTCACCGACATTAATGAAATTTGGTGTACAGGTAAGAAATCGAAAAATAAGAGACATTTTTTCAGCTGCTAATATTCGCGTTGAGAGGATTGAAATTACCGTTAAAATTCCCATTTTTGGCAATAGAGATGATATCAGAATGCGCAACAGTCTTCTATGACTTGTCAAAAGCATTCGACTGCGTGAGTCACAGAACCCTGCTGTTGAAGCTCCATCGTATGATTTTAGGGGAACGGCGCTGAGTTGGTTCCAATCTTGTCTGGAAGATAGAAGACAAAAAGTTTTAGTTGGAACCAGGCGCGTCCATAAGGCCATTTGGTCAATGATCCACCTAAAATTTTTAATGATCTACCTAATAATTTATTTTTTAATTTTTTAAAACCAAAAAAGAATCTTTTGTTTCAAAAAAGTTGAAGTTCCATGCGAAAGCTCCTCAAGAAAGAATCAAACCAAGCTATCGTCGAAAGATTATCCAAGCTTGCTTCGGGCTGGGTCGTATTTTAAATTGACCTTATAGGTTTATATGAACGATATAAATTCGTTGAAACTAAGAGAGAAGCAGTCATATGCGCTTTAGGAAATTAAAAAGAGACACAATTGGTCGACGGCCCACCAATAATATCGGGCCACTCCCACTATGGCAATACACTCAAACCGCCCCGTAAAATATACTCTTTCATTTGGTTCGGAAAAAGAAAAACTAATTAGGTAGCTAATATGCGCATTGCATTTGCATTGTATTAATAATATTAATTAGCGGTTAAACATAACAAATTATAAATACGATTACTGTCAGGCCAGCGCTAGGCATCAAATTTAACGGCATCGGACCGGTTTTCTTACATTACCAGCGTAGTCCAGTGGTAGAATCTCAGCGAGTTGATCAGAAGGTCGAGGGTTCGAATCTGTGTTGGGGTAAACTTATTTTTAAATTTTTGTTATTTAAAAAATTAGATCGGCTCTAAGAGGTGTATTGGCTACAAGTTGTTCCTCGATAACATATTTTTAAAATTGTTGGCAATCTCATATTTACTACAGCTTACGGCCTGCACGTGCGTAGACAAAGATCGTATTACTATGTCTAGTCGCCAATATTGTATTTATTAAAGATAAGGGAGTTTCGGCAGCGTTCCTAATTTTATTTTACGAATATCATACTTTTAGCTCAGAATTTTGTTCTGTTTATTCTGGGCTTTTAGTACAACAATCTACTAATCTAGAGTATTAAAACACATAGAAAGAAGCCATAAACATCTAGAGTAGTAATGTTCAATATACTGCAGTACCTATTTTATGATTTTTGCGGTGTTTATCTGTAGGTAAATAATTTCTTGGCACATTATTAAAAAACCTTCCTTAATTAAAAAAGTGTATTTTGCTTGTTGCGTTGATATCACTAGTTGCCCACATAATTTTGACTCGCCTGTAAAAAAAACTCGCGGGCCGCGCCTGGTTGGGTCGGGTTAGTTGTTTCTGTGGTATTCTGGATAAAATAAGTTTGTCAACCGAGTTCAATGGCCGGTACGAAAATTAGACGGCTCAGCAGAGAACTACAATCGATGCCACCAATCAGAAGTCTATAAAGAAATGATACATCACTTTGCAATCTTTTGCTTTCTAGAGTCGTGAGATTTAGCCTTGAAATGGAACTCTCATCTTAAAGGAACAACTACGCAAAAATTTCTTTTGTACGCCCTCTAACAAGTCAATATGCGTTCTGGTTGAAGGAGACCATACTTGGCTTGGATATTCCAACACAGACCTAACAAATGAGCGACAAAATTAAGATGTTTTTTAAATACATGACTTTTACTAAAAACTCCTAAAATAATTTTTAGATTATCCCCACGTCCTCGTAACATCTCCCCGCCACCGCACCATCGAGATACGTCCAACACCACGCCCCACCTGATCGACCCCAATCTGCACACCTTTAGAGAAGCTTTGGCCCTAACCAATTCCAGAAACGGCTCTCTGCGGGGCTCCCCGGACCTGTGTACTTTTATAGCAGGCGAAATGGCGCGACACGGCGCCAAAAGATCGGCGTCCCCGAACGATGTGCCAATGGGTAGTCCCACGCACCAGAAAAGGCCTCGATATATGTGACTGGCAGGTGAGGAAAATTTTTAACCAGATATGTAGGTGTATTGGCATTTCTGTAAAAGTTTGAAATATTTTTTTCTTTAATTTTTTAAAAATAATTTAAACAATGTGCATTATTTCAACAACCAAGACTAAACAAAAAAAAATAAGTTTATTTATTAAAATTAATAAGTAGTCAAATTAAATTTATTATATGCTTTAACAGATACGGATGAACCTCCCTGTTTATGCATATCAGTAGTCGAAACGTTAATTTTTTGATTTGTTTCACTCATATTATTTCTATTCATGTTTACTGAAAAAAACGTATTTGGAGTCGTATGGGACGTCGAAGGAGTGGACAGCATTTTTGCTGTTTTGGTTGGTTGTCTAAAGACGAATCTACGTTTCGTTCACCGACTCTACTCGACTTCCACCCTCCCAGGCGTTTAAGTTGTAGGACATCTGCACCACTGTAATGTGGCAGCCGTTCTTCGAAATGAGTGACCTGTAAACCTTCCTGGTTGTGGGAGTTTCAAAAATGTTGCGATTTTCTTTGGAAATTGTGAGATCGAATTGTTCCCAAAAGGTTAATTGGTTGCCTTTCCGTAGCGACATTGGACAAAAAATCTATCATTTTGAATGCTTCCGGAAAATTGAGATATTCTTTTAGTATCTTGACCCAACTTACACCAGTAATTAAAAAGGATATACTCCTGTAAGTTTTCGTCCCTGGAATCTCAATTAACACTTTCTTCTAAAAAATTGATGTCTGGCATTCTCATCAATTCATGACTTCGCCATGTACCTGATACGCTGGCTACAAGCGCCACCTGAAACAATAGAAAAAGGAATAATTAAAAACGATAATTTAAGAAAAATTACTTTTTAACACGTTTGCGACGTCCTGCCCCACCGGTGGGTCACAACGTTTATAGTTAAAGGCCGTACGTGCCCACCGGTGGGTCACAGACTGGTGTAAAGTTATATGCACCTAGAAGTCTGCGTTTTATTTGTCAATATATTGCTGTTACGGCCACAGAAATAAAGTTTGAATTTCTGTACACCATGGTTACTGAATCGGAAAATCAGAATGAAGACAAAGACAAAAATTAACATTTATTTTAAAACTGTCCACAAAAGTGTTAAAACAGCAAATAATCATACTTATAATGTAAAAATAGATAGATAAAGATATGCATGGACTTTTAATGCTTTGGATTTAACCTTTTTGGTACTTGTTTCTTGCTGAATTCATTTATAGCAACTTGTGCACCCTCTGGCTGTGCAATCTTACTTTGCTATTCTATGACTACTCTTCTCTGTAACAAAATGTAACAAAAAACATTCAATTACATTTACACAATGTCAAAACAGCGATATAATAATAATAAAAAACGTCCATTAAGTATCTTCCTATATATTAGAACGTCGTGAACGTGTTTTAAAACATGTTTGTTTTTTCAAAATAAATTGTAAAACTTCTTACCTTGAAACGAAGAAAGCCCTTTGGTGTGTTCGAAAATCTTCTATATCAACGGTTCCCAACCTTTTTTAATGGCGTACCACCAAAAACGTTTCTTAATTTTAGGTACCACCTAATCAGAATACCTATCTATAGTCCGACACATGGTAAGTTGTACGCGACGAAAGGGAGAGTAAACGATAAAAAAATTAGGTGGGCGGAGCTTATAACACAAACCACCACTCACTATGCAGCTGATTTCTACCCATTTGCTATTATTATTGCAGACCTGAGCCGCTTAACCTATCAAATCGCGCGTCGCCAAGACACCATGCCACCTGTTAAAAACGTCGCCTATTTTCCAAAGATTCACATTATTTTAATCTTGACTTAAAAAGTTTCCGACTGGCGACTTCCGATGTTAAAATAGAATAATATTAGGGTACCTATGATAATTTGTTATCTATAATAAATATAATTATTGTTTTTATTATTATTTCATTTATTAAACCATATCGCTCAACATTATTATGAAAAATAATTTTAACTAACTTTTTTACTCTAGTTTTGTTTGTGAGTTTGGCAACATACTAATTTCTTGCGGCATTCTTTTGGTGGTCGAGTTGTCATGTGTTGAATTTTAGGTCATTCTATTAGGTAATTGTGAGTAATTACAATTTAAATTTTTACCAAGGGATAAAATTAAATTTTACTAATAAATATTAAAAATACTTTTTATTATACCTAGTTTTCACAATCAGAGTTGCCATCTTTTCTTTTTTCTTCAATATATTTATAAGATTTGTCCCAATTTTTTGGTATTTTCCTCTTTCGGGCGTCGCGTTTCGTGCGCTCCAAAAATTATACCTGAAAATGGCCTGTTTCGGGCGTTGGGCTACGACAATTGCTAACCTTTTCCTGTTTCGTGCGCTAATGTATTAATGGCATTTTATTACCTAGGATCATCACCAGTGCTGTAAATCTTAATTAATTTATGGTTGGTATGACAATACAAATATAACAATATAAATATTTTTGTGGATTACGGATTATAATGCAAACTATTACAGTAGGTACTAAATTTCCACGAAAGAAGGTTTAATTGTTGAAGCTTTTAATAACATAAATAATTGTTTCCACAAACAAATTTAAAAGGGGTTTAGTGCTTTTGTATTATTTGCAAAGAGATTACCTTACCTTACAATTAGATATTAAATGTTAAAGTTATTAGCAGGTAGACCGCATATTAGAATAATAGCGTACACACATAGACTGTATGTATACTCGATTTGAAATTGGTTGATAGTAATAAATCATTTTTAGCAGCCGATTCCATAGGCGCACCTACCTGACGTGCCGGTTTGAACCCTATTTACTTATCCGAATAATTTAGTAATCATTATTGTCATAACAGGTAAAAATAATTATGCCGAGAATTCCGGGAACAATTAATACACAATGTTACTTTTCAGGTAGTTACGAAAAATTAGGTACCTCTACTTATTGGTATAAAACTGTGAGTCATTTTAAGAGCGAACAAACCTAATGCGAGTATTCTAGGACACACATTTGGGTAATTTTTGAAAATGGAGAGTCTTTCAGGATTTATTCCAGTTAAGCGAGCTGCGAAATCAGCGCTAAGCATTAGTGAAAAGATTATTGTGCTTAATGTATTTAATGCACTTAGATATCAAAAAAGTGCAATAAGTATCGATTCTGCAGTGGAACTTTGTTCAAAGATGACAGGTATTGGAAAAGCAACCATCTACAGGCTGATGCGGGAAGAAAAGACAGGAACCGTGACGCCACCAAAACCATCTCCAGGAAGGCGAACAATACCGATCGATGAGGACGAAAAGGCCATCATAAGACGAAAGGTGCATTCATTCTATTTCAATAAGGAGATCCCTACTTTGGATAGAGTTTTAGGGGCAGTAAAAGAAGACTTTCCTGCAATCAAGAGAGATAAACTATGGAAAGTTCTAAGAGAAATGAATTTTAGATGGGAAAAACATAGTCGGAAGTCTCATTTGCTCGAAAAAGATGAAATAGTATGTTGGAGACGTAATTATTTGAGAAAAATAAGAAAATTTCGCAATGAAAACAAAACAATTTTCTATTTGGACGAAACATGGCTGAACGAAGGCTACACAGTTGGAAAAATATGGACAGACAAAAATGTGACTTCTCACCGGCAAGCATTTTTAGACGGTCTATCAACAGGAATAAATCCGCCCTCTGGAAAAGGAAAACGATTAATTATAACTCACATCGGTAGCTCCAATGGATTTTTAGAAGGTGGACTATTATCATTCCAATCAGTTCGTACAGGCGATTACCACGAGGATATGAATGCTGATGTTTTTGAGGAGTATTTCGAACAAATGATAGAGCTGATTCCACCTGGCTCCGTCATTGTGTTAGATAACGCTCCGTATCACTCCAGAAGATTGGAGAAGATGCCTACAACTGCTTGGCGAAAAGCAAAAATTATCGAGTGGCTTGTGGAGAAACAAATACAATTTGAGGACAATATGGTTAAAAAGGAGTTGCTATCAATTGTAAACACCCATAAACATCGGTTTCAAAAATATGTTGTTGACGAAATGGCCAAAAAACAAAATATAATAGTGCTTCGGCTCCCCCCCTACCATTGCGAATTAAATCCGATCGAACTGGTATGGGCTCATGTGAAAGGTTATGTGGCTAGAAAAAATACCACTTATAAAATGAGTGATGTTCAAAAACTCTTTGAAGAAGCGCTTCAAGAAGTCAACGCGGGGAAGTGGCAAAGATGTATAGAGCATGTACTAAAGGAGGAGGAAAAAATGTGGCAATTGGATAGTTTACTGGAGAAAACGGTCGAACCACTTATTATCAATTTAGGGGAAGAAGACAGTCCCTCAGATATTTCATTTTCTGATGATGATTAATTTAAAGCGAAGAACTGTAATGACTTACTATAAATTTTATAGAATTTCAAATAGAAACATTTTTCCAAATTTACTTGTTTATTAGTTGCTTTATTGTTATTAGTATTATATTTATTCAAATACAAGGGTAACAAATTATGCCACACATCCGAATGTTCACTAAATTATATAATTATTGTGTTTAATATAAACTTAAACCCACCCGAAAGCACGTGCATGAGTGCAAACCATCACAGGTAGAATACTACCGCTTATTGTTCGAGCCTCGGGTTAAGCTTTGTATTCGACGCCCTTATCAGATCTATAGGAATGGAAAGTTTAATAAATGCAAAAGGGTCTAGACTTTCAATGTATATACTATTTAAAACTTGGCAATTTAGGTGGACCACTCTGTGTACGTGTTTGACGGATTTTAATGATTTATTACTATCAACCAATTTCAAATCGAGTATAGGACGGTAGACCGCATATTAGAACGGCACCAAATATTCTTTAACGTACTGCGACTTATGCAATATGGACCTTCAAGTTGTGACGTCAAAGCGAGGAAAGCAAGTTATTCTTTATTCCGGCTATAGATTTAATTTAAAATCAACGAATAAAAACAACACCATTAGATGGATATGTGCCAACCGAACCTGCCCCGGAGCCATCATCACAGATAACGCGCCAGCAAGTGTAATTCAAAGCAAGCAGCACACCTGTGTTCCTGATGTTGCTAAGAATGAAGTAGAACTCTGCATCCAAAAAGCAAAGAAGAGGGCCCGAGAGGAACTCACGCCAGTACCACAGATATATCGCCAGGAGTTGGTAACTGCGAGGAATATGGGACTGGATTTCGTCACGCAGATTCCAGAACTTACATCAATTAAAACATCGCTCTACAGAGAAAGGCATAACTCACTGGGAGTCAAATTCTTACCCAAAAGCCGAGAACAAGTTATTATTCCAGAATCAATAAAGGAGAACCTTATAGTGGACGATGGCAACGAAGAAAGGATTCTAGCGTTCGGATACAAACTGGACAGTCTTCTCGCCGGCAATACCACATTTTTCCTGGATGGCACGTTTAAAAGTTGTTGTCCGCTTTTCGACCAACTATACACACTGCATGTAGATATCGGAAGCACCGAAGAGAGGACATGTATAGTTCCCGCCATATATGCTTTGTTACCCAACAGAAAGAAATCCACTTACAAAAGATTGTTTTCCTGTCTAAAAAAGCAACTTAAAAGTTTTCATCCATATAAGATACACATCGATTTTGAAGCCGCTGCGATAAGTGCCGTCAAAGAAGAATTTGTTACGGCTGATGTAAAGGGTTGTAATTTTCATTTCAACCAAGCCTTATGGAGAAAAGTGCAACAGTTAGGAATGACACAGGCTTACAGAGACAATAAAGAAATCAGAGACCATGTGAAGATGGTTGCTGCATTGGCACATGTGCCAATCGAATATGTTTCGGAGGGATGGCTCTCTATTATGGAATCTACACCACAAGACGAAGCACTAACCGAATTTTATGACTACTTTGTTGACAGTTGGATGGACAAGGAAGAAATATGGGTTTGCAGTGGAGAACGGCATCGCACTACCAATTCCGTAGAAGGCTGGCACAACCGCTTTAACAAAAAAATTGGAAAATCGCACCCGAATATATACGAACTGTTGAAAGGCCTACAAGAGGAAATGTTGTTCTACGACACCATATATGAAAGAAATAACGTACATATGCAGGTTCCTAAACGAGCCAAGAAGTACAGTGAACGAGACCATAGGTTAGAAACGATTATTGCAGACCTCACAGCAGGAAGAGCCACTATTTCACAAACCCTTAGAAAATTAGTTTATATAGTAAATTTTGTTTAATGTAATGACTGTAGTTGTCAATATACCATTTTTAAATAACATTTTGTGTCTTTAACAAACCCTTAGAAAATTAGTTTATATAGTAAATTTTGTTTAATGTAATGACTGTAGTTGTCAATATACCATTTTTAAATAACATTTTGTGTCTTTATTTAATTGTGAAAACGAGCACAATAAGTAACGCCCGAAACAGGAATTTTGTAGGGTTATATTTTATTAGAATATTCTCTACCTGGGGTGCCAGCACGAAACAGGAACTTTTTGGGTTTACGCACGAAACAGGACGCCCGAAACGCCCCTAAACCAATTTTTTTTGTTTTGATGATTTTACAAAAAGTGAAAGGTAGGACCTAAACCGATTAGGAGATTCCAAATAATTATAATCCTTTAATGCTTTTATTGCTTTCCGCGCAACAGACCCATGAAACTTTTGAGCAGTGCCTAACTCCGCCCGCATAATTATTCCAAAAATAGTGATCTCTCAGGTATGTTAATCCTGCACCCCAATTCCGCCCCGAGCGTATTTACTTTATTTTTGCGAGTTTGGGAAAATCCGATTAGAGTATTAAAGTAATAAAATAATATAAATTGTGTTTACTGCATTTAAAGAAGATTACAAAATTATTATATGCATATTCTACTTAATTGTTAAGGAGGAAGGAAGATTGTTTCTTACCAGTACAATCAAAGTGTAAATTTGTAATTTTATATACATTAAAGGTTCCTAATTGATTTGTTTGTTTTATTTCGCATTAAGGATTAGGAGCGGAGTTAGGTAGTTAGATAAGGGAGCGAAAATATTTCGGGGCGGAGATGGGTACTGTCTGTCCTCGTGTACCTGGCGCCGGGCGGAGTTGGGAATCGCCCAAACTTTTCATCCCTCAGACTTTTGGCAGGTAAAAAACTGACCACGAGCGCGTCTGACCAACAGCCATTTCGACATACAGCGATGTAACCTGTGCGTGGATAAAATGTTCTATGAAACTGCTTAACGGATTTATTGGAACACTATCAGTATAAATCTGTCTCAATTTAGCTAGGTCAACATTTTCTCTTAATAAACTAGTAAATTTTTCTATAACACAACCACTTTTCTCGTCATTTAACCACTGTAGAACTATTTTCACGTCATCTAAAATTTGCAAAGATTCCCCTGAAGGCGACGAAGGATTAAGTAATTTTTGTATTGCTAAACAATATGTACTTCGCTTTGCGTTGACCTGTTTTCATTCGTTTTATTTGCTTATAGATACCCGATACCCGACAGCACAATAATGGAAGTGAACCGATAGTGGCGCGCCTTACTTATTAGCGAATAAATATCCGGGGGCTCAGCTGCGTTAACCCGGTCACAATTTTCTTAAATATCTCGAAAAGTGCATTTCGACAAATAAACACATCCTTTCCGTAAAAAAGCCATTGGTTCATGACACAAAGTTTATCTTAATGTTTTATTTTTGTTTCAGAAACACAATGGAGAAATACTTAGCGTCTGTATTAAAAATAATTTAGAATAAAAGTTAAATTTTGTAAAAAAATAGGTATAGCATTAAATGCCCTTAATATCTCAAGTGAGAAATCTGGAAAAATGATTAACAACAGGGCAAGTACTACCAACAATTTCTTTGTAATATTCATTACCAAACGCCATTTTTTAAATATTGTTTTTAGTTGCCCATACTTAACATTATTTGGGACTGTTTTTCTTTTTTGAGCACCATTACAAATAACTTGATTTCATTACAGACGCGTTACTTGGAATTTATTTCAAAATATATTACAACATGGGGTGCTTCTGATAATAATAAATAATTATTCCTGTCAGAAGCACCCCACATTCCAATATATTATACAGGGATCTGCAAAAATACATTTTTTCTAGAAAGGTCTTTTTCGAATACAGACTTTTTAGAAAATGCAATATTTCGAAAGTGCCATTCTTTCTTGTATTAAAAGATTCTGAACTATTTCAGTTCAAAATTCAGTTAAAAAACGTATTTAAAAATGTGTTTTTTCAAAAATCGGTTCTTTCGTTCATTCAATTCATTGTAGATTTGTTATGCTTAAACCTGAACAAAAACACAAAGCGAAATGAAATTCCAAAAAATAATGCATTTAACGTTAAAGTTAAAACTAAAAATAAGAAATGAACAAGAAGAAGAAAGAAACCCCAATGTTAGTATGCGCAGCTTTTATTTACTCTTTATATTTTATAAAATTTTATTTTTTTAAATTTCTATATCCTAAAACTAGCATCTTTAGTTTTTATTATACCTCTTTTTATTGATTCGCTTGCCAGTTTTTAAAACATATTGTATTAATTTCATTTACTTCATTAATATATTTTATAATTTTTATTAAGTTTTGTTGTTTTTGTGAAAATTTTATTGAAATTGTTTATAGGTTTAAAAATGTTAAATTACGCAGACTTTTTGTGTAAATATTATGGCAATTTTATTGCTTTTTCCCCATTTTTGGGACGCAATATATAAAGATATAAAAAGTCATACCCTGAGCTTATATAGAAAAAGAACATTTTCTTAGATAATATCGAGTGGTAACCGAATGCAGCTAACATAAAAATATTTTAATATTTAAAATTATATAGTTTCTTGCATGTATGTAAGTCATTACACAGAAAGGAAATAATTTCAATTTCATTTTTGTGTTAGTCAGAGATCTGTAACAGAATTTTAGGATTCCTTATGTAAAAAGAAAAATCTATGCTCTTCGAATTTGATTACAATTAGAGTTATTGCAAAACGCTAAATTATTTAATATAAACCGAGATTCCTTAATGCAAGTTTCTGAAATACCATTACCAGACTTCTGGTGTAGATAACAAAGTAGAAAAAGGGAGGTGATATAAGTTAAATAACTATAAAAGCGTACCCATTTTTATGAAATCTTGTACTGGCTTCGGAAGTGGTGGTTTCTGAGATGATTTTTCTTTTATTTTTCCAGGTACCTACTAATTTATTTTTTTAATTACACTAAAAACTTTTTTTATGAAGTGTGTTTATACGTATATCCTAAAACATTATGAATATTGGCCATACTGAATATAAGTTAAAAAATTCGTAATAACTACTTAAAGGCTAAAAAATTTTATCTATTACCCACATTTTTATTATACATGTTATAATTAATTATGATTATATTTACCGTTCGTACTCCTTCGGAAAAGTAAATAAACTTAATCCTTGGCCGGTTTTGGATGAACAAAAGCGGAATGCACAATAATATCCAGACATTTTACAACACAGAACAAAGACCAAAAAATCTCACACTTAGTTTTGCTTAATGTCTGCTCGCTGACTAAACACAACTTGGACGGACACATGATTTTGGGTGATACACAACTTATTTTTCACATGCGCGTACCAAAACGGTACACGCAAAACGCCTTGCTGTCGCTTCTGGTTGGTTAATATTCTGGGGGTAAACTATCGACAAAAAGGGGGTAAATAAAAATGTAGAAGTCACAAACAAAATTGTGAGGTTATGTTATAATTTGTTAATTACCAAACCGGATGTTTCAGAAACCGAACAGAGTCCGGTTAACCAGGTTTGGAAACGGAACACTAAGGGGGAACTACTAAGAAAAAGAAACGCAGAACAAAGAATTTTGAGTTTTAAAATAGGTTGGACTCGGTGATGACAGTATAAAATCCTAGACTTAGGTTTGCTTTTAAAATATCGAATTTTACTAAAATAGCGTGAAAAACTTGCAGCCTCTTTAGGCTCTGTAATAAAAGAGGCAAGATCTAGCCCGTAAAACAAGGATTTACAGTGACGGAAGCGCTATCCTTTAGAATTTAAAGCGTAGTTTCTATGAAACGGAATTGACGCATAAACTCACGAAGTTTAACGCAAAAATATTTATTGTTTGAAAAGTAAAAAGCTATGTGTTAATTAAATTATTATTTAGTTTTGGTCTGTCTGTTAAAAAAACTGATGGGATCTTGAGCATTAGGTAAAAAAGTACACTTACCTATATTAGGAGCAGTATTCAGCGCTTTACTAATATTTTGTCTTTTTTAACATTGTTGCTCGAGTTTGTTATAAAAAGAAAACAGTGACTTTCCCGTGTAGACTTGTAGAAAAAAACTTACAGTCAGCGACAGAAGTATTCGTACAATAAGCCAATAAGTACAATAAGTGTAAAATTATATTCAACTCCAGAGGAATACTTAAGTAATAAATTGTTGGTGTAAGACAGCTCATTTACTATTAATTACTGTGTAAAATAAACATTAGGAAGCAATAACGCTTTGTTAAAAAAAATAAAATGAATGATACAGGTATTGTAAATTTTTTAGAGGACAAGAATATTCTTACAGTAACAACGAAACAATATTTTTAAAGGTGATGAATTTTGTTTTAATAAGTTAATGGGTAAAATGGGTATTAAAACAAGAATAGGCTCAACTTGCACCAGAAATGTATCCGGCCGTATCTAGGCCGGTAAGTGCAACTTACCCCACTAGCGCAGTAAATGAAGTTGCGCTTATATCTGCTGCTAAAAATAGACTAAAAAAAGAGAAGACACAATATACACATCATCATTACCACCTAAAAATATAAATAAATTGTAGAGGTGTTTTTACTAAAAATCGGTCTATAAACGTACCTTAATTGTCAAATAAGTATCATCGGGAACATAATTTAAAAATTTGGTCATTTCTTCCTTTGTAATTTTCCTTTAATTTGTTATAAATATTTTTAAGCAAACAAACGCGATTTTTTTTGTTTTTTGCTTATAAAATGGAAAATAATGAAGCAATCTTAATGGTGCAACTGGACGGTTTGTAGAGAATAAAAATCCGAACAAAATGAGAGGTCGAACTTCCCGATAGGATAAGTAGCAACGGAGAAAATCCGGAAATCCCGGAAAATGAGCTTTTTTTTAAATTGATAAATCGTCCATTTTTAAACGTAGAGAGCTCAAACTTTGGGGAAAAGTAGTAATTTATAGCTACTTTATGTGTACAAAACCCCGACGCTGTCCGACGATTAGTTTTGCCACAATCGTCATTTTAATTTTTCAACACACTATTTTGCGACAGTTCTGGATGCTCTATGGATCGTCCGATTTTATTGAAACGGATTTGAAAAGTATAAGTTTAATTGAACAATATGCATATTTTAATGTTTCCATAAAATGCTACGAAAGCGGTTGAAAATGAACGTAAAGATGCGTGAAAATGGCCGAGCGCGCGAATATTGGCTCTCCTTCGGTACCTTCGCTCTCCCGACTACTCCCCGCTTTCGCGCGCTCGGCCATTTTCACGCATCTTTACGTGCATTTTCAACCGGTTTCGCAGCGTTTTATGGAAAAATTAGAATATACATATTGTTCAATTAAACTTGTACTTTTCAAATCAGTTTCAATAATTAAAATCGGACGATCCATAGAGCATCCAGACCTGTTGCAAAATAGTGTGTTGAAAAATTAAAATGACGATTGTGGCAAAACTAATAGTCGGACAGCGTCGGGGTCTTTCACACATAAAGTAGCTATAAATTACTACTTTTGCCCAAAGTTTGAACCCTCTACGTTTAAAAATGGTCCATGTATGAATTTAAAAAAAAAACTCTTAATTTTCCGGATTTTATCCGTTGCTACTTATCCTATCGGGACGTTCGACCTCTCATTTTGTTCGTATTTTTATTCTCTGCAAATCGTCCATCTACACCATGAATACTGCTTCATTACTTGTCATTTTATAAGCAAAAAACTAAAAAAGTCGCGTTTTTTTGCTTAAAAATTATAGAATATAGAATATAACAAATTAAAGAAAAAAATTTCAGAGTTGGAAATATAACAGAAATCATCTCCGTATCGTCTTTCAGATGATGGCACAGGCGGTTTTCTAATAAGATTAATGTCAAAAAATCGCTAATATTTTGCTCTGTTGCTTGGCCTACCTACTAAAAAATTCAACATGTCTGTCGTACGGAATAGTTTTGATTTCTCCATTTTTGTGTCTATACTGGAGAAATCATTGTTAATTCTGAGCGAGACCAGTGTTAAAAAACACACAACTCTTTTTAAGAATATGTACCAATCATGTACCAGATTTCTCACTGTCATCTCAATTTAATTTATTAATTGTAGAAAACAACAACCTGTATGTATAATGCATAAAACGTAGACATAAGGACAAACTTAATTTTTTCAACGGAATTTTGAGATTAGGTTATTTATTTTGTTACTAGTTCGAAAATACACCAAATATACTTGATAAGTGTAGATTTATATTTTTTTATATGTTTTGTTTAGAAAGAAGTTGAAAAAGTTAGGTGTAAGTGTATTTAGCTTTGTAAAATTTGAGGAGGTAATACTTTTTATTGAAGTATAATATTTATATTGGAAATATTTTCAATCTAATGGAAATTTTCTAACCTAAAGAAGTCCCATGAAGTGCCAAGGAATCACTGGTAAAACTTCGTGAGTCGGTGCGGGGCAACACGCTGTATATGATTGTGGCGAATTTATACAGAAAACTTTTGTTGGACATTACGTTACTCTGCTTTTTTAACGTTTCGGATTAAGTTTTTGGTTACCTTAAAATTAAAATCGATTTAACGAAAATGCTGGTCAAAATAAAATTAAGTGTGAATTTGAAAAACCTCGAGAACTTCTCAAGAATTTTACAGAAAAAAAAACTTTTTGGTGCTTCTAAATCTTAACATTTGTAGAGTGGCGTGAGCGTAACACCCGATAAAGGATGTTTTCAACATGAATTATAAAATTAATTTTCTTGAGTTTATCGGTCAATTGGGCAAAAATACCAGCTATTTGTATTTTAGGTTTCGGTTTATTTTTAAACCATCCTTAGAACTTATTTATAAATTAACACTACACTAATGTTGTTATTTGTGTTTTCATATTCTTATTCTATTGGCGCGAATATGAAAACACAAATAATAACAGTGTAGTGTTTATTTATAAATACAGTCGTTAACACAAGAGAGTTGACTTAGTTTCTAATACACTAGCGGAAACAATTAAAGGATCAAAAAAAAAATCTCAATTTTGTGCGATTTTTCAAATGGTTGGATCTTTGGTAAAAATGGTCATATTTGAGTGAAAATAAAATCAATTTGAAGCTTGAGGTATCCAGTTTAAGGATCTTGTGATAAAAAAAATTTCCAAGCAACAATTAGCGCAAAATGCTAATGAATATCATGGAAAGAAAATTTTTCGAAATTTTTTGCAAACGTATTTTGCGTGTACGGACGTAAAAAAATTTTTTCAACCTAACCACTATATGGATTGGATAGGTTGTTCATTTAACTTCACTTTCTTTTTGTGTTAGCCTCGATACGACCATTCCTCGCTGAGTTATCAGACTTTGAATGCAAATGCGTCATTTTCTCTTCTCTCAGCAATATCTCAGGAACCAATGGTCCCGTAGAAAATGGAAGGGGGTTTCGGAAACTTGGATCCATTCTCTACAATGCTCTGGCATGTTTTTTCAGAAAAAAAAAATTTTTTCATCCTTAACATGACTTTAAACAATTGTGAAGAACAGGACTTTTTCAGGTCTTTTAGAAAATCACGTGCCACATTGAGAATATTGGGAACATGACTAATGTTAAGTGTGCATCTTACAGGCCATTGTACCCCTAAAAGCCCTACAGAGTTTCAACCTGATCCATCAAGCCGTTTTATTGTTTCATTCGATTGAATTTTTGAAAAAATTGAAGGATCGCGTTCTTTTGCCTTGAGAGCTCATAATCTGTAAAAAAATGGAAAACAAATTTCTCCTAATTTGTTTCCACATTTGTATTGCGGAAAGCGTTTGGAGTCATGAAAAGAAAGTGTTTTTTTCTAAAAACGTAAAAAAAAAATTCTTTTGAAAATGGGAAAAAAATTGTTTTTCGAAAAATCAAAAAACAAATTTCTCTGTTCGTGGCTTCAAACGCTTCCCGCAATAAGTGTGTGAAAAACAATCAGGAACAAATTTTTTTCCAGTTTTTTACAGATTATGAGCTTCCAAAGGCAAAAAACGTGATCGTTCAGTCTTTTAGAAAATCACGTGCAAAATTGTTTCTGAAAAATGGAAAAAAATTTCTTTTTGAAAAATTTCTCTTTTTGAAGCGATCTTCACAAATTTTGCAAAACCACCGGCATTAGATTTACCCAAAGCGTACCAGGTGGAGGTGACACGGTCGGATTTACGCTCCTTTGTGTGTGTGTGTGTTCCCTTAAGAGAAATGAACCCGGTGGTTTGTCATTTCGCCCTTATGTCATGACTCCAAACTCATTCTTTAAAGAGTGTGTGTTTATGTGTGTGTATGTTTTAATCCGTTCAATAACGGGTTTTGCCGCCCCTGCTCTCTAACAGCCCTCAATCGTTCGGCCATATTGATGCATCGGGTTATTTCGGGTTGCGGAATGGTGTTCCAATTTCACTTAAGTACGCACTCTAATTTGGCCATGTTATGGAAATTGTTATACTCCCTCTGCAATCAATAGAGAATATTGGGAAATTGAATAATGTGAGGTGTGCATTTTACAGGCCATTGTACCCATAGAAGCCCTACAAGATTTCAATTGGATCCATCAAGCCGTTTTTGTGTCTCATTCGGTCGAATTTTTGAAAAAACTGAACGATCACGTCTTTTGCCTTTGGAAGCTCATAATCCGTAAAAAACTGGGAAAAAAATTTGTTCCTGATTGTTTTTGATACACTTATTGCGGGAAGCGTTTGAAGTCACGAACAGAGAAATTTGTTTTTTGATTTTTCGAAAAACAATTTTTTTCCAATTTTTCAAAACAATTTTTTTTTACGTTTATAGAAAAAAAACTTTCTTTTCATGACTCCAAACGCTTTCCGCAATAAAAATGTGGAAACAAATTAGGAGAAATTTGTTTTCCATTTTTTTACAGATTATGAGCTCTCAAGGCAAAAGAACGCGATCCTTCAATTTTTTCAAAAATTCAATCTAATGAAACAATAAAACGGCTTGATGGATCAGGTTGAAACTCTGTAGGGCTTTTAGGGGTACAATGGCCTGTAAGATGCACACTTAACATTAGTCATGTTCCCAATATTCTCAATGTGGCACGTGATTTTCTCAAAGACCTGAAAAAGTCCTGTTTTTCACAATTGTTTAAAGGCATGTTAAGGATGAAAAATTTTTTTTTTCTGAAAAAACATGCCAGAACATTGTAGAGAATGGATCGAAGGTTCCGAAACCCCCCTTGCATTTTCTGCGGGACCATTGGTTCCTGAGATATTGCTGAGAGAAAAGAAAATGACGCATTTGCATTCAAAGTCTGATAACTCAGCGAGGAATGGTCGTATCGAGGCTAACACAAAAAGAAAGTGAAGTTAAATGAGCAACCTATCCAATCCATATAGTGGTTAGGTTGAAAAAATTTTTTTACGTCCGTACACGCAAAATACGTTTGCAAAAAATTTCGAAAAATTTTCTTTCCATGATATTCATTAGCATT
The DNA here is from genome assembly GCA_963971165.1 of Philopedon plagiatum. Taxonomy (NCBI): domain Eukaryota; kingdom Metazoa; phylum Arthropoda; class Insecta; order Coleoptera; family Curculionidae; genus Philopedon; species Philopedon plagiatum. The sequence continues at coordinate 28,910,145 of OZ020196.1, forward strand.
TTGCGCTAATTGTTGCTTGGAAATTTTTTTTATCACAAGATCCTTAAACTAGACACTTCAAGCTTCAAATTGATTTTATTTTCACTCAAATATGACCATTTTTACCAAAGATCCAGCCATTTGAAAAATCGCACAAAATTGAGATTTTTTTTTTGATCCTTTAATTGTTTCCGCTAGTGTATAAGGATCAAGTATTTAAAAAAAAGTTTCTAGTTTAAAAATTTATTTAAAATACTACGACGCACTAACCTAATAAAGAGTGTAATCTTCGTTATTATCAAGCACGCCTTGACAGCGCTTTATAGTAGCCCAAGGAACCCAAGCCCAAAATGACGCTTCATCAGAAAAAATTATGTTGGTCGAGTCGCGATTAATATTGTCTCGTGCCAACTTAGTCGCTTATCAATGTGTTTTGCAGACAGTAAAAGTTAAGCGATCGTGCTTTCACTTATTTTCCGTTTTATTGCCATTATTCTTTTTTCCTTAAGAATTTTTTATGCTTGATGCAGTTGTAATGTCATATTTTTTTCAAATAATTTACAAAGTATTGAATCTTGCTTTTTAGTAGCCCTTCGAGTTTTACTCCTATCCTAAAAAGCATCAACGTTTCTCACTTTGTAACGCATGACCCTCTTCCGTATCAATTCATCTGATTTTTTCATGTAATGAGTCACTGGGGCTGCAAAACTTAATTTTGACCCCTTGGGGTGGATACACAGAAAGACTGCTTCAAAACGTTTACAGTGCGCACTACTCATTACAAAACTAACGATTACCACCGGACGGTAACTAGACTGGCTCTTTACCATTACTGTTAATTTGTAAAGGGATTAGTCTAATCCCTCTCGAACCTTCCAATAAGAACTCTAACCAAAGCTCTTGTGTTAATGACTATATTGATGTCATTGGTCAAATCTCTTACTAGAAATTGTAGGTGTGTATATAACCAGCCATAAGATATTTGGTAGAGTGAAAATATTTCTAAAATTTCAGTAGTTTTAAACAAATTCACACATCAATTTTGTCTTTATTTAATTTCATAGTAACTCATTAATTTCCAATTTTAAATATTGTTTATTCATTTTAGTGATCAGAGGGGCAATCAGCTTACATTACTACTATTCTGATTTCTGTCGAACTTTTGCGTCGCGCCTTAGTAAAGGAAGAGCACAGATTATACAATAACACACAGCTGTTGTTTGCGCTGGTTTTGCCCATGCTCCAACAATACAGCGCCCTATATAAGGTGTTGAACCGTCACTTGTCACTCTTGAGAAAACACACATTTGATTTAACAGTTTAGAAACATTTTCGATAAAAGTTTCGATTGTGTGTCGAAACAGCGAAAGTCGCAGCTAGTACCAACCACTTGGAAACACGTGCAAATGCGCCATTTAAAATGTATACTATTGTATACATTTCGAAAATATTTCGATATTTTTTGCTAACAGTTTCCAATTTGTGTCGGAAAGAGAAACAATGGTTTAGATACATTTACCAAAATGTGTCTAAATATGCTACTTGAGGGTAGCAGCTGTTAACTTAAGCACAAACGTGTCCTGATTTTTGTTCACTCATAATTAACTGAAAACTGCCGAAAAACGCCACAAAAAATAAACACCAAATACGGTTTAAAATCCTCAAAAATAATCGTAACTACGCTTATAGCTTCTAACAACAGTCACACGAACAATAACCCGACACTCGACGTCAGTGCCTTCTCTCCTGAAAGGCGTGGCTAAGGGGAAGTGCGCGAGAATCGTCCCCGCTAACAGCGTGCCCGAGCTGTGTGTTATTGTAAGCGGTGGTTTAACTTCTCTGATCGGACCATTAGTACTTGGATGGGTGACCGCTTGGGAACACCATGTGTCGTCGCGCTAAACAAGGAATGTGGTAGAAGAATTCTTCCACTGCCGAGGTGGTACCACTACACACATCCCCTTAAATGGCTGGTGAAATCCCTACTGATTTTTTCAGCTCTGGATGTGTGGGTCGGACTTTCTTAGTAAACTCACGGTACATAGTACTTAGGCTTCGGCCTTTGTAGTCTGTCAGAAGATAAAAAAGGGTTACATGGTAAATTTTTAACCCTATGCTAGACTCTCTTCTATTAAAAGTATAGGGATAAAGCTTGACGTAGGTAAATTTCAGAATCCTAAAGGTTAGTTTGCCAATTATACCTACAAAATGCCTTTTTTAAAACACAAATTTTTTACAACCCTTGTAATTATTGGGTTGCACATTTGCAAACGTGTGCAGACCTATGCTGCCGTGTTAAGTTAAAAGGCAGTAAGTGCAAAAACAATGATTTGGAGTTATTGCGATTTTAGGTTTTTTGCTCCCGACAATTTATTTTTAATTTAATTTTAAATGAAAAAGTATGAAGTTGTAGTACTTAAATACAGCTTATTTTTGTCAGAGTTTGTATTATTATTTTATTTTTTATGAAAATTCATGACTTACTGCTGTTTACCTTAACATTAATACAATAAATTACTATATTTATTTTAAGCAGTAAAGGTGATGTAATTCGGCGAAGAATCAACCCAACCAAATACAAAATATACAATAGATATAACAAAATCAGTAATTTTTATAAAAGCGAACTAAAAGTGTTTGCGTTTTACCGTCACATCAATATTATTATTATGCAAGTCGCTGTGGAGGCAAAGGGCAGTAACTAAGTAAAAAGTCCTGCCTATTTTCGTCACATTGCAAGTGATATTGTTAGTTAACTGCTTTTTGACATTGCTAGTTCTGGCGTATATTGATGAGAAATCTGGGCCAAACCTTATACAAAAGTTGAATCAATTACTGCTTTACAACAATAACAGTTCAACAATTAACAGTATTTAAAAAACTAAAATAGTAGTGATGATCGCTGAGAATGGTTCGCTAAATGGGTTGTAAAATTAAAAAAAAATATTCACCTGTCACTGCGATCCCTGGAAGTCATTCAACTAATTTAAGTGTAAGCCAGGAAATGTTATGTAATATATTAGGTTATTATAGACCTGTTTTTATGCTGTTTATACCAGTGTACTTTAAAAACATAACTTCATACAACTGTTGTATATATTTATACCAGTGTACTTTAAAAACATAACTTTATACAACTGTTTGTTTTTATTCTTTTACACACGTATACTGTACAGTGTATCTCCCAACTAATGGACTATAGAACTGTCGATTTTTGGGGATAATTAAGAAGCTGTAAATATTTTTTTACACAATAATGTTTTTTTTGTCACTTACGGTCATTATTGACAGAAACAGTGTTGATTTTTCCTAGCAACCAAAGTACACAAGCCGTATCTAGGCCGTTAAGTGCAACTTACCGCACTAGTGGTATTTTCTCGCTCGGTAAAAGACACTATGTACCTATCGTAATATACTATTAAGCTTATTGTTTTCCATTTTCAAAAACATAATTCTGCCAATTTTGTACATAATACGTCTTAAAATAAATATACAGACCCAACACTCTCTATCTTATTAGGCAGCAACATTTTACTAAGGCATATTTGATCCGATCTTCCTATTTTGACCCCCACATTTCCCTAATTGTTACGGGAGACGTATTAGTTGCGGGATACCCTGGTACATGTATTTAAAATGAATAATAATGAAATATAAATAAAATAATCCATAACTCAACTGTAATGGCCACTATTTTAAACATACCAAAACAATGTTACATTCACAATCACTGATCGCATTTTGACTAGGTCACCCTCGCGGCAACCCTGTGCTATTTAATATTAATAGTTTTAATTTCTGGATTATCCATTAACTTTATGGGAAACGTTGTCATATGTGTGGGACATAGTCAAGACGTGGACATTGATTTTAATATTAATTTTTGACAGAATATAATAAAATAATATGAAACAGGTCATAGGTACACTTTATAAAGTTATTAAGTACTACAGTGTAAATATTTTTTTATATACATATATGCATATAAGGAAAATTAAGCAAGAAATGCTTTTTAAGTGGAATGTTATTTAGAATTTTATAAGAGAAAAATAATTCTTGTTTTATTTTACAAGTAACTATTTTAAACACACGAGTCTCTACCTGAAGCTAAAATTTCATGAAAAAATATATATTTAAGTTTTGCATTAATGGATGATCAGTGGTATTAATCACCTTAATGTCCTTACGGATCTAAGCGTTGCGGCGCTACAAAAAGACTAATCGATTGCAGAATGCTGTACTGTTAAAGTCCCTCAGTGAAACTCTGTTGTGATATATCTCAATAATTATAAGTTATGGTTAAAAATGTTCATCATTTTTCAAAAAGGTTAACTCAACTTCAAGCAAAATAAAAACATCTTTTATCTGGAATAAAACCAAAGATAGGATCGTCGAAAACTATGTCCGCGCCGACGAGTTTTTTTCAAGTTTTACTTACTTAGTAAAAATATAAAATTGATTCATTTTAATTTAATTTCCTTTAAATGAATTATTTTCAATGTATCATTTTGTCCTTTTATATAGATTATTTTATTATCTTTGGTTTTATTCCAGATAAAAGATGATTTTGTTTATTTTGCTTGAAATTGAGTCCACTTTTTGAAAATGATTAACAGTTTTAACCATAACTTGTAATTATTAATATATCACAACATTCTGATTCCATAATTGTTTATTTACTTTTTCAACTTCTATTATCTATATCTTTTGCACAGATCTAGATAGGACAAATATTTTTTTTGATTTGTAGATAATTGCATTATCTTTAAAATGAATTCATAAACCATCTTATTTGAACGTACCATTTAAGATACAGGTACCAAAAACTGATGGAAAACTAATTTTTTCATCTTTTTTCAGGATTATCAAAGCTATTTAAAAATATTAAATATTTACACTAACACGGTATCGTTTCCAGGACTTGAAAGAAGATTATACGCCTGAAAAAATTTTGATACTACTCTTTTTTCATACAATAAAGCTGCTTAACCGAAAAAAATTAATAAAATCAAGTTTTCTTTTCTGATCTACGATTTTCATTTTGGGCTTAAATTACTTAGTCCACACCACAACAAAATCTGAAAAAAAAATGGAAGTGGGAAGACCTTTGGGTCAAACTTAGTCGAGGCACACCGTGAATGGTGTTTGACCCTACCCTGTTTTAAAAATACCTGTAGGGATGTTCACTTTTAAAGTCTCGGCAATCGATTAATTTCTTTGTAGCATCGCGACGCCTAGATCAGTAATTATATTAAGCTTTTTTCTCTTATAAATTCAATGTGATTAATTTTGTTGTTGTACATAACGTTATTTTGCATTAGGTGAATAAACTCTTCTTTTAGCTGTTAAGGTTTGTTTTAGTTACTTAGCTTTTAATTTTCTTAACATTGTACATGTAAAAATATTATTTAAATAAACAGTGATGTCTTGTAAACGTTTTCTGTTAATTATTGAAAGTACCAAAAAAATCGGGCGGATTCACTGTCGCTAAGACTTGTCTAACAACTAAGTAGTCTAAGGTACAACTAAGCTTTGTACTAAAAATTAATTATGACTTTTGTTTGGCAAATTTATAGAGAATAGCGTTACCTATTTAAGTACGTGCCGTGCTCAACTATGGAATTAAATTTATTTTACCAACACGTTACAAGACAATTATTTGGGAAACGCCCAAATTGCAGAAACAACACGGTATTTTTTACGATTTATGAACAGTTAATGGGGAGATGGACATTTACCCCCTCTCTCTATTTTGAGGAGTGGGGTGTAACTTTGGAATTTAAAATGAAATGATGTGCCTACTTTTGTTTATAAAATTCGAATATACGTACGTATGTGTAGGTACAATTTTTTGTATTTGCTCTTTTGGTTACGGAATTATGATTTGGTCGGTTGTAAAATCATAAAAATTATTTACCATTTAATTCCAGTTTATTTTTTGTCTGTCATGCTTGAAATTTATTCGACTCCCAAACATTGTCTCGTTCTTTTTCTAGGTGAATTTCGTATCCGCTATAACATTTCAGGTGTCACTAATAAGCAGGCAAAGAGGATTCTGTCTATCATATGATCTAAAGTTGTAGGTGCAGTCGCTATCACTTTGTCCTTTATAAAACCCCACAAGAAATAGTCAAGGTGGGTCAAATCCGGGGACCTAGCAGAACTGACAAGTAAAAATAACGCATTTTCATGAAAACGAATAATCATTCTGAAATAAGATGTTACTAACTTAACTTCTGTGTGGAGAGCTGCTTGGAAAGCAGCAGGTGTTCAGCCGACTAATCAGGTGGGGGTACGGCGGCGGATTAAAAGGGCAAGACCTTTTTATTTTTATTATCATTCGCCATTTTGTCAAGATACAAGTTTTGGTGTGTTTGAACAACAAATCAAATAAAAATATCTAAGACATTCCACGTAGATTTCAAGCCTAAGTACTAACGTACCGTGGGTGTCTGACGAGAAGGGAAATGTTGTCTATTGACATGAGATTTGGAGGTTGGGACGGGAAGGGAAAACATCTGCAGGCAATTTGTTCCATAATCTGGAGACCCTAGGTATGAATGAGCGAGAGAAGTGGTCTGTTCTTGGCTTTTGTAGCTGGACAGTAAAGGGATGCATACGTAACGCGCCTCTTGTTGTTCTGTTAGGGACATTCAAGGGGGGAATAATACCGGCTAGTTCTTCAGAGCAAACTCCGTGGAAGTAGCGGTAGAAAAGGGATAAATCCCCTACAGCGCGGCGATGAGCGAGAGAAGGGAGTTTTCTCGTGAGGGCTGGGTCATTGATAAGTCGAATGGCTCTTTTTTGGATAGAATCAAGGATCTTAAGTGTCGAAGGTGATGCCGCTCCATGTCTATCATATCTAGGTAAAACTATATTTAATAATAACCACACTCTTTAGTTATTTATTTTATTTATTTATTTATAATATGAACGCTAAATTACTCTCTCAATTTCAAAAACGCCGCCATAACCTGACTAATCAGAACGCGTCTGACCACGATAGGTTAGTCACTTGTCTTCCTCAAAGTTTGAAAACGAGCTTGTCGGTTTTGGACATCCTTGAACACACTTTGTATTTAACAGAATAAGTGTTTTTTTGACCAATACACTAGTTTGTAAGGCCAGCGCAAATTAATAAAAAAAAGTTATTTTTTGTTGTAGTCGAAGAATATTGGCTATAATTTTATAATACTGTAGTTGTGCTCAATTAGTGTGATAGTATCTAAACTATGTGGATCTTTAATGCGACCACCGGTATGCAAAGTGCTCTGACTAAATAAAAAAAATACCAATTTGTTGGAAATGGGAAACAATAAACGCCATTTAGAAATCCAACACTAGCAGCACAGCTACTGTGCCGCTGGTGCGCGAGGGGCCTCGCTTTGGGTTTTTGGTCCAAATATATTCATATTCTATCTATAACATTCAATTATACGTAAGTACTACTCACATTTCTATTTTCCTATGCTAAACTTATTGATGTCCGCGCGAGCGTTGCCCGTTGGTATCTATACATACAAATAATTAGAAAACATGGTTTTGCGCAGACATCAAAAAGCCTAGCTAAGAAACTAGAAACTTAAGTATCTATTGTAATATCCCCAAGAAAATATTTTTTCCAGCTAGGAATATCAACAAAAAAGTGAAACAAAAATATTCAAACAACCAAATTTTTTTAATCTTATTTAATATACGAAATTAGATAGGTAGTAGTTGGGTGAATTCTTGACGAACTTTGGGCGTGGCTCCGAAAAATTTTCGACTGTGGCGCTTTTACGCCTTCCTACTTTCCATTTAGTAGCTGCCCCCCCCCCCCCCCCCCCGAAACAAAATCCTAAATGCGGCACTGCCTATCGATATGGAAGTGTTGCGTTTCGATTTTTAAACTTTTTTAAAAGCAGGAAGTTTAAGCTAGTATGAATAATGCTCAACTCGTTAGTAACGTAAAAGGTAAAGTCATAATTCTTTGTGTTAACGGTATAATAGAATGTTTCGTGCTGTTTACAATTTGAACCTAATTTCACGAGTGTATGGTCCATATTTCCCATATTAAGTAAAGAAATTTCCATTAAATTAACAGGCATATTTTTAGTAAAATGCGGCTTTGGAATTAAAAATAGTTTTTGGTTTTCACTAAAACTGCTAAAAAAATGATGTAAAGACAATATTAAAGTTTGGCTACATCTAGGGTTGCAACCTTTTTAGAATTGGAAAAAAGGACATTGGAAAAGCCCGAAAATCGCTTTCACCATTTTATCAAAAACTGCATTCTTGGGTTTGCTTTTGGGCTAAGCAATATATATATATATATATATATATATATATATATATATATATATATATATATATATATATATATATATATATATATATTTTAAAAATAAAAATCTATTTCTAGAACTTAAATCTATATTTTTTATTTGATTTTGCAGCTTGTAATATTTTTTTTCTGTCATTCTTTATCGGATGATAATTCGTTACATATCCGATAATCAAAAATCCAGCTTTATTTAAATCAATTATGCACCTGTTTCTTCATCTCGCCATTTAATGTCAAAAATATAAAAATTCGCTGTTCAGTTATAGGTTATGGTTATGTTTTTTTGTTCTCTTCTCCCTTCTTTTTAACACGCTTCTATTAACTTGATTCGTAACTTCTTAACATTGCATTGTAAGAAAATCTTACAACTCACTTTTCACCCACTTCTAATTGTCGTAGCGATTTGAAACTTTGCAAACTTATGCAATTCCGGCGACAATATAATACCTAATATGTGTTTTTTTCATTAAAAAAAATGTACAGCATGACTTCGAAATGGAAAACTTTTTATTATTGATTTTACGAAAAAAAGTGCCTCTTTATAAAAAATTCTCCATCGTAAGAAAATAGCACTGCCATTCAAAAATTTGATCTAGTGAATACAGGGTGGCTCAAAAATATAAGAGTCCCAATCCACGTGAAGCTAAAAAAAACATAAAACCGTTATTTAAAGGTAAAGTGCCACTGCAAAAGTACCAAAGTTAATTTTAGTTAGGGAATTAGGCTTGGAATATACAGGACGTCCCAAAAATAAAATACATTTTTTTAATATCGCCTTGACAAAAAAAGTATATCTTCATAAAAAATTCTAGATTGTGAGAAAAACATGGTTATTCAAAAATTGTATCTAGGGCATACAGGGTGTGGCTAAAAAATTTTAATTTAAATTGTGACTTTAAACTTTTTGAACCGTTGTCCTATATGAAGTTTTTGATATAGGATATTTGATCCTGTATGTTCCAAACCTAGTTCATTAAAAAACTAAGAAAAAAACAAGCTTTTATGAGTAGCGCACACAAAAATAAAAATAAACTATAGTTTAAAAAACTAAAAAAACACGTTTTTATGAGTAGCGCACTAAAAAGTTAAAAATAACTATTTTCCTTTTATAGTCAACAGACAGGGTGTGCAGTGCGCGCATCATGCAGAAAGTAAAACAACTAACAAACTGCGCCTTCCTTTACTTCGCACACATGCATATCCCGTTTCTCTGTTAACTTGTAGGTACAGCTATAAAACATTTGGTCTTTAAACAGGTAATTCAATTTAAATGCATGGTCTAGGCATAATATTGAGAATGTCTATGGACTATCCCAGGAATCACCCATTCCAATATATTAAACTATTTCCATAACACCCTGTATCTTAGGAAAACTGGCAACCATGCAAAAATAAAAATAACTTTAACCGAACCAACTGCTCCCCAGTATCCAGCTCGTAGGCTCTTTGTCACCTCCCTCATAATTCGACCCCTGTAACGTTTTTTCTTCATATAAGAGGAATCATCTGAAATTTACCACAATTAATTAACACACTGTATTTTTAACTACAGGTTTTCGACAAGAATAATTTATTTCATAAATCAAAATTAATATCCGAAAATAAATCAATAAGACCAATATTTTTATTTGTAGGCTCCCCGAACACGATTTATTACGATCATTGAAAGAAATTAATGAAACATAAACAAACGTGTGCGAAAGAATAACTTAATTCGGTTTATTTAATATAACTTATTTGATACACAACACACTTTTATTTAAACAAACTGTATACCAAACTAAATACCTAGGTATATAAGTACATACATACGTTAAAGTTACAATATTTAAAACTTAAAAAAGTTAAGCACATTTCTAATTTATAATTTAAATATTGGTTTTTATAGTGCTTTACATAGTAAAACCACAGTTCAATATCTGTAAATTTTGGTAAAAATTCGGACAGTGAAAAGTGTAACGTTAGAGAACAATAATTCTCATTTTTCTATTATGCTGGTGAACATCAGTGATCAGTGACTAATTTTAAGTACGTTTAGAACTTCGGATGTTGATCCGATCGAAAATTAATAGGGGTATATCGTGGCCTTTCGATCCGATCGAACGATCGGAATAGATGATACCTATAGATTAAGAGATCGCTACTCCCAAACCTACATACTCTTTTCATGAGTCCCTTTGTGATATTAAAGCAGTCTTAATCACTGTGGTACTACCCTACACATTCTTCTAATGGGCTGGTGAAATCCCTACGGATGTTGCCAGCTCTGGATGTGTGAATCGGACTTCCCGAGTACACCCACGGTACATGGTACTTAGACTTCGCTCTTCCTGGGCTGTCAGAATATAAAAAAAATCATAGTCTGGCTGGTAAGCCTCGTTGCGTGGCTACAGAGTAGTCCAAGGAGTTCTAAGCAAATGTAAAAAGCGGACTAGAAATTTTAATGAAAAAATTATGTAGGTTGTGACGATGTATTCTCGTAGTCTATACAGGTGTCCGAAATGTCTTAGTATTGGCAAATATCTTTGCTACTAGTAAATACAGAGACACCAAATTTTAGGTGTATCTTATTGGTTAATAAATCTACTTTTTTTATGTAATTTAACTTTTTCAACCCCCTTGGGGGGTGAGGCTAGGGAGTTGAGGTCAAAACCTCAACTCCCTAGCGAACTAGCAAACTCATTTTAAAGGTCTTCAAAAAAGAAACATTTTACCCCAAACCGTAGGTCCGTATCTTCATTTGTTTTTAAATGGCAGATCTTTAAAAATTAAAAACCACGAAAAAAAATTAAAAATTTAAATACTTTTTTTCTCTTATGACTTTAAAAGTTGTTTAAAATGACCACCATGAACTTCTTGTCAGTAATGAAGTCGATTTTGGAACCCATTTATCACATTTTTGGGAATGGCAGAGTTCCAAAATCGACTTTATTACTTGCCGAAGCTCATGATGGCCATTTTGAACAACTTTTAAAGTAATAAGAGAAATAACGGTACTTACATTTTAAATTTTTTTTCACAATTTTGAATTGTTATAGGTTTGCCATTTCAAGACGAATTAAGATACGAGTCTCGGGTTTGCGGTAAAATGATTTTTTAAGACTTTTAAAATGAGGTACCACACGACATAGGGTTGCATTCAAAATTTTTGACCTTAACTCAGGGGGATTGAAATAGTAAAATTGCATAAAAAAATAGATTTATTAACCAATAGGATACACCAAAAATTTGCTGTCTCTGTCTTTACTAATAGCAAAGATATTTGCCCGACTTTTCGGGCACCCTGTATGAAAAATACAATGAAAAGAAACTGAACACTTTTCAACCGTCTTTCAAGTGGACTGAGTAGTCACAATGTAGTTATGTTATGACTATATTTTGCATTTATTTACTTTATTTTCAGTTCGCATCTTTGATAATAATACACATACAGCATGTCCACGGATCGGGTGGACAAGAGAGCAAATAGATCAATGCTTCAAAGATACAAAAAAGTCAGTCTTAATAAAAGTTTTTGCTTTCCGAAATAATTAGATTTGCTATATAAAAATTATAATTTCCTATACGAGGTGCTCAAGATTAAAAAAATCACGCAATTGTGTCAATAATAACATTTATTTTATCATTTTAGTGCAAAATGTTAAAAAGGAAAATTGTTTTAAATCTTGTAATTTGAATCCAAAATAGTAAGAGAAGACAAGCAAACGGGTAAAAAAGTAACAGCATAAAATGGGACAGAAAAATAATAAGCTTTACCTAAGTCCTAATTTATAAGGTTTAAATTTTTTTGCAGTTTTGAATTTTGATTACTTATAAGTTATAAGCTAAGCAACTTTCCTATTTAATATTTCGGGTTAAAATGATAAATAATACATGTTTATTCTAAACACAATTTTATGCTTGCCATTATGAATTTTATTTTTTCATCAACCAAAAACTTTTATTAAAAATGACTATTTGTCGTATCTATGAAGATCTGGTATATTGTCCTCTCGTAAAACCCATCAGTGGGCACATGATATGTTTTAGAAAAGTAGTTAATCGAATTAAGTATCCCCTATTAAAGCTTATCAACATAAAAGGTTGGCAGATGTACAGGGTATTTCATCAAACAACATCAAAAATAATAAAAAAAAGTTCCAAATAATATAGGTCCGAAAACGTTTCGTTTCCAGGCACTTTATTTTTTTTTGTTTTTTTTCTTATTTATTTTATGCTCGCTTAAGATTATTTATTCAAAATGAGTACGTGTGTTACATATTAAAGTACCTACAGAATTAACCGATTGCCATTTAGAACTATCTACAGGGTGTTATTTTTTTTTGGGTCACAACCCTGTAGACCCCCCGGCCTTTTTTGATCCGACACTGATTATCCTTTTGTATAAAAACAACTTTTTTAGTTTATTTTTAACTTTTTCATCAATTGCACTTTTATCGTTAATATGTTTTGTTATGGCTAAATTAAAATTTATTAGGTAAATAAATTATTTTTTATTTGACCAGATTTAAAATTTGGCCCTACTTTAAATCATATTTTGCCAAATATCAGCCGAACCGTATAAGAAATGAAAACAGTGCAATGGATGAAAAAGTTAAAAGACAAACCAAAAAAGTTGTTTTTATACAAAAGAGTAGTCAGTGCCGTATCAAAAAAAAAAAAAAATAAAAAATTGGGGCGTCAAAGTGGTTGTGACTCCAAAAAAATAGCACTCTGTAGATACTTCTAAATGGCAATAGGTTAATTCTGTAGGTACATTAATATGTAACACACGTACAAATTTTGAATAAATAATCCTTAAGTGCGCAGAAAATAAATAAGAAAAACCGAAAAAAAAATTAAAAGTTTAACACCCTGTATCTTGGAAACGAAACGTTTCCGGACCTCTATTATTAGGAACTTTTTTTTATTATTTTTGGTCAAGGAATTACCTGTTTAAATTTGTCGGCACAATATTGAAACAACCTGTACATACAGGATGTTTCAAAAAACATATACTTGGCTTAAACGATTCTTTGAAAGAAGCTAAGACAAAAAGTTCATATGAATATGGGTCCGCAGATGCTTTGTTTCAAAGATACAGGGTGTTAAATTTTTTAGCTGCTTTTTATTTGCTAATTACGTGCAATTGTTATCTGTTTGGGCAAACTAAACCAGTAAGGAACTTAATAAAATTGCATGTATACCCCAAACGAAGTGACAATTGAAAAAATATAAGCAGGTAAGTTGTAGTGAGAATTTACAATAATATTTGATTGGGATACGAAAATGTGAAAAAATGGGGGGCGTATATGTTTTTATTAAAAAAAAAATTCTTCCGTCTTCTCAATCTTCCCATATGCACGCCCCTGGAAGACCTGTCAAAGTCTTTTCATAGTCAGAATCAGGCGCAGCCCGTGAGTTTTTTTACAGGTGGGTCAAAATTTTGTGGGCATCTAGTGATATCAACGCAACAAGAAAAATATACTTTTGTGATTAAGGAAGTTTTTTAATAATGTGCCTAGTTTTGCCAAGAAATTATTTATCTACAAATAAACACCGCAGAAATCATAAAATAGGTACTGTAGTATATTGAACATTGCTACTCTAGATGTTTATAACTTTTAGTATTGCTTTTCTATGTGTTTTAGTCTGATTGTTAGCGGCTTCCCGTTTTGATACCTCTGCGTCTCCTCAATACAGGCCGCGCCTTGTACTAAAAATTATTCGTAAAATAAAATTAGGAAAGCTGCCGAAACTCCGTTTTCTTTAATAAATACAATACTGGCGGCAAGACATAGTAATACGATCGTTGTCTAAGCACGCGCAGGCTGCCAGGTGTAGTAGATATGCGATTACCAATAATTTCTAAAATATTTTATCGGGGAACAAGTGCTAATTTATTGCCAATACACCTTTTAGAGCCGATCTAGTTTTTTATATAACAAAAAATTTAAAAAAGTTTACATGAGTACAGCCTCGAACCCACGACCTCTTGGTCCACCCGCTGAGACTCTACCTTTGGACCACGCTGCTAATGTGAGAAAACCTGTGCCGATGTCGTTATATTTGATGACTAACATTGGCGTGGCTGAGAGATGGTATTTCTGTGTTTAGCCGCTAATTAAGAATACATTAATACAATGCAAATACAATGCGCATATTTAATTAGTTTTTCTTTGTCCAACGCAAATGTTCTGAAAGAGTATCTTTCACGGGGCGGTTCGAGTGTATTTCCATAGTGGGAGTGGCGCGATATTATTGGTGGGCCGTCAACCAGTGGCGGATACAGAAATTTTAAAGTTGTATATCTCTGTTGCTACTTACGGGACCCATGCCAAGTTCAGGGGGTTTAATAGTAAGCCTACTAGGAATGTTTTGGTAAAGAAAAAAATATTTTGTAATTTGCGAAAAAAAGTTAAAATTTTGGTTTGCCCCAAAATCAACACGCTTAGATATTTCATTTATTATTTTTTATAAACAAATTTTACATCACCTTGTCGACAATTCCTAAATTTTAAGAGAAAAAATGTGTTAGTTGAAAGTTATAGTCATTTGAATTTTTTTCAACCGAAAATATAATTAAAAAATATCCAATTATTATAACTTTCTACTAACACATTTTTTTCTCTTAAAATTTAAGAACTGTCGACAAAATGATGTAAAATTTATTTAGAAAAATAATAAATAAAATACTTAAGCACGTCAATTTTTCCCAGGGGGGTCGAACCACAATTTCAACTTTTTTCGCAATTTACAAAATAATTTCTTTTTCTTTACCAAAACATTCCTAGTAGGCTTACTACTAAAAAACCTGAACTTGTCATGGGTCCCGTAAGTAGCAACAGAGATATACAACTTTAAAATTTCACCAGCCACCACTGAGTTATATACCACTTAATGTAAAAATCTTAATTTTGTAAAATAATTATTTTTGAAGAATTAAATAGTGATTTCCAACAATTTTCGAATTTTTCATCAGAGTAATTGATTTTTTTTAAAAAAGGCGATATTTTCCATTTTTCTGTGGCCCGTAAAATCTTTATTTTTGATCATAATAAGATGAAATTTTATGGATATGTTAGAATCGACATATATGACTTGGGTCCCGTAAGTAGCAACAGAGATATATAACTTCAAAATTTCTGTATCTGCCATTGCCGTAGACAAATTTTGTCTCTTTTAACTTCCTAAAGCGCGCATGTCTGTTTCTCTCTTAGTTTTATTGAATTTAAATCGTCCATATAAACCTAATAAACCTAGGGGGCTAACAGTGGCGATCGGTAGCATGAGGCAGGTGAGGCAAGGCCTCACTACAATTAATTTAAAATGAAAAATAAAAATTGTCGTAAGATTGGTTGATAAACATGTTTTGTTTTGCTCTTCTTCATCACAGTACTCCAAATTTAAAATTTATTACATAAATTTGGCAATTATAAAGGTCGAAAGGTTTAACAAACGTCTATAATGCCACTTTTATTTACAAGGGAAGTGCTGATATTTGCGACAATATATTCAACTAAAAAAGAACCACACGCGATATTCGCAGTACGCGCTTGTATGTTAAAAAGTTCTTCTATGAGAGAACGGCCTATGCAGCAGAGGTCCGGTTAGCGCTAGACTCTCGTCGCGGCTTGTCTCTGCACGTGTGTGAATGGTTCTGTCTTTATTTAATATGCTTATATTCCTCACTTTCACGCAATTGGTATTCGTTGCTTCCACGTGCCAATTTAGAGTGAAGAGAGGTCTGTAAAGCACTTAGCCTCCTGATTTACTAGATATTTTATTTGAGAATGGAGCTGCGTTATGATGTTGTTTTATTGTTGCGGCAAACATAATTTTCTATGTGTTCTCAACGTGAACAAAATTAAACTATTACTAATAGGAGACAGGAGACCTACTTAAGAAGTACCATTATACAAGTATACGGACAAGAACTGAAAATAAAAACCTAATTAACAATGATGTTACATTGACCTAGCAGGCGTTATTTTATGAAGTGCTTGATAATAATCAAATTACAGATCGATTTAACGGTATTAACAAGTTATTATTTTTGAACCTAGTTTATCCAAACGCTTTTTGCCGATTTTAAAGTATGATTTCCAAATCCGTTATTTAACAATTTAGTTTAAAGTTATAAAAACCTTTTCCAAAAAGACCGATGCAAAACCGAGCTTACAATTTTTTTTTTGCTGATGAACAGTTCCGTTCCTTATCTTTGCACAGAGATCATAGAGACAAAATGGACAAAAATGGTCTAAACGAGATTTTACCAGAAATGTACAAATTGTTATGATTAATAGCCAACACTACCTGGAGCTTCTGTTTCAGTTGAAAGAAATTTTTCAGCTTTAAAACGCATAAAACTTATTTGAGAAAGCATGGTTATGGCTGTAGTGTCTATATAAAAATAAATAAAATGCATTCTTCTGACTCATTTAATAAGTTAGTACGAGTAATAGGATCGTTTGAGACTAAGTGCAACAGAAAGATAGACTTAATCTATTAAACATAATTTTGGATTTTTCTTAGTTTGTTTTTAAGTTTGCCATTTGATTTCCGTTTTATGTTATTTTTACGTTTTGATGTGTGTTTCAAATAAAACTATAGGTATGCGTCATATAATAACTTTTTTGGCCTCACCTCTTTTACTGACCACGGATCGCAACTGAAGGCCATTTTAAAATACGACCCAGCCAGGAGCAATCTTGGATATCTTTCGACGATGACTCGGCTTGATTCTTTCTTGGGGGGGTTCCGCATGGAACTTGCACTTTTTTCAAGAAAAAGTTTGGTTTTAAAAAATAAATTACTAAGTGGATCATTAAAAATGAATTTAGGTGGGTCCTTGGCCAAATGATCTTATGGACGGGCCACGCCTGGTCAGAATTATGCTTAATTTAGGTACTTTACTCAACGTAAATTTCATCAAAATTGCTTGTCATTTTGAAATTTTTTTGGAAAAACTGAAAAAAATTTAACACCCTCTATCTTTGAAACAAAGCATTTTCGAGCCCATATTCATAAAAACCTTTGCCTAGTTTCAAAGAATCTCTATTTAAGCGATGGCACATAGTTTTTGAAACACCTTGTATAAATTGATTATCGTGTGGTTATAATATACCAGCTACAACATAGTTCAACAATAGTCATAGTCAACATGTCATTTTTGACGTTTACTGATGTTTACACAAAAAATATTTACTGAAAAACAGAAAACTCTTGTTAAAAAGGTAAGTACGTATGTATATTATATTTTTAGGTACGATAATACTCTTACTCTACCTATAAACTTACGACGGTTAGGATGATATTTTTGTTGGAACGAGAAATTAAGGAATACTCTTTTGTCAGTCTATGAGCATTGCTATTTTGGATTTTAAAATTTACTGCTAACAACTAGAACAATCTCGTCAAAGTAACGTAAGTAACGTTTTTCGAAAAATGAGTTTTTATCACTCAGTCTCAAGTAGCCCTTGATCCTTGATTATACGTGGACTACCAAAATATAGTTAAACGGAGATACAGTGCATTTTTAAAGTGGTCCATAGCGTTTACATGTTAACCCAAGTAGCATTTTAATGTTGGGTCAACGTCGGTGCCGTCGACTTGACTTTGGCACCCAACGTTAACACGATGTCCTAGCGACCTTTATTTACACCAATTTGAGGAATAAAATCCAGGTTGTTATAACATAACGTTGCCCCGCGTCTTGAAGTTTATTTAAGGTTATTCTGTTTATCTGTTTACCATTTTTATCTACGACTAATGTATAATGTAAGTATTATAGTTGTAGTTTTCGCAATATAATGCCACCTATTAATCCCTTAGGGAATAATGACAAGGGATTAATAGTCCTTATTCCCGCTCCAATCACAAAATTTCTCAAATCAAATAATACCATGGAAACAAAATACACCAAGTCAAAAGTGTCACTGTCAAACGCGTAGTGTTTATGTATTCGTATTGGGATGGATGAAAATGAAGAGGCTTTTACTTGTACACCTCCAGAAATTGTACAACTAGCTACAGCAACAACATCTACCTTAATACCGGAAACATCGAAATCTATTTATAATAAAACATACGCAAACTTCAACGAATGGCGTCTTCGAAATAACACAAATTCATTTTCCGAAAATGTTCTACTAGCCTATTTCGCTGAACTAAGTGCAAAATACAAACCATCTTCATTATGGTCATTTTATTCAATAATTAAATCTATGTTAAGAATAAACCATGACGTTGATCTGGAAAAATATGGAAAACTACGAGCGTTTTTAAAAAGAAAATCTGAAGGATTTCGAAAGAAATTAAGACATTTATTGACAAAGCTCCTGATGAAGTTTTTCTTTTACATAAGGTAAATATACATAGGTATTTAATCTAATCTATTAAAAAACTCATATTCTTATTTGCTTCAGGTTATATTAATTATTGGAATTATGGGCGCATGCCGGTCAAACGAGCTTTATGAAATGAATATAGAAGACGTAAAGGATCTTCAAACAAACTTCTTAATAACAATACCCAAGACTAAAACCAAAATTGTACGAACATTCGTCATAAACAGTACGTTTTACAACATTATAAAGAAGTACATCGATCTCCGCCCGTCACATGTAAAAATCAATTCATTCTTTCTAAATTATCAAAAATCCAAATGTACAATACAACGTATAGGAAAAATCAAATTTGCAGACATTGGTAGACAAATTGCCAAATATTTAAACTTGCCAAATCCTCAAACTTATACCGGCCATTGTTATCGCAGATCATCTGCCACTCTGTACATTGATGGAGGAGGCGATATAACTGGATTAAAGCGTCATGGGGGCTGGAAATCTACACAAGTAGCTGAATGTTACATTGATCAGTCTAGGAGTAACAAGACAACTACAGCAGATACTATTACTAAACAAATAAATAGTAATGAAGCATCTTCTTCCTTTGCAGCAACCGACATTCCAAATATTTGTATTGAAAACTCTTCCAAACTTATTCATAGTTCTCGACCAATACAGTTTATTAATTGTACTATTACTAATTTTAATGTTATTGACAAATAAAGTTGTTCATTAAAAATCTCAAATTAATAAATTAGTCGTAGATAAAGTAGAGTATACTACTCACAATAATGGCTATTATTACCTCAGAATATTTACTCCCTCGCCGCTTACGCGGCTCGGTTCGTAAATATTCCTCGGGAATAATAGCTATCATTATTGACTCGTGGTATAATCTACTATTAACGCCGATTTAAGGCACGTTTTTGAGTTAAGATTAATCTATCATTTAGGTTATAATTTTCTAACGGCAACTGTTTATTAACTTTAGGTTTGTTTAATTAAACTATACATCGGAATTAGTGCAGCAAATGAGTCTTTGAATTTTGAAGAGTAAAAAATGTTCTTTATTGTATTTATTAGTCTGCACTTACAGTTTCTACTTAAACCAACTAAATGACCAAAATGTACTAAAAATGGCAACGACGGCCAGTTTACTGTTAAACATTAATGCAATACGTCCAAAATTTAGGGATCGCCTTCAAAATAATGATTTCTTAACAAAGTTTTTAATAAAAATGGAAAAATGATATAAGCAAAAATTATAGCTTTATAAATCTACACGTATAAATAGTTGTCGGTTTAAATAAGGTTAATATCGTTAAAAACACTTTTTAAACAATGAAAATTTAATAAATTTCAAAGTAGTCGAACATGGCGACATTTTGATCTCGTCCTTTAAGAACTAAAAATGGCGAGGTCCGCAATTCAAACTAAAATATTGCCTAATTTAACAAGGACACGCAATAAGTTGAAAAATCTACACTTTTAGGACTGTGCGTTTAAAACAATGCACCTTTTTCGAAATTGAAGTTCAAATAGATGGAGCAAACTGAACCACTAAAAATGGTTGAAATTACAAATAGATTTAAACCTTATTTCTCCAAAGAAAAGAAGAATCAAGGAAAGGGAACAGCATAACTCTTCGAATTCAAAGTGGCGACAATTTAACGAACCGCTAACTATTTCTATTTTTTTTTGTATAATTTTGTATAATAGGTGTTACCGAGAACGTGACGCAAATCAGAAACATTTTTTACAGATGGTGTTGACGGAACTGCGGTACCTACATTGATTGCTGGGACCCGCACTAAGCTGTTCTTGGATATGCTGAGCCAGTTTTTTTTTCTGCAATATTAAACCTTTTTGTTTCTTTACTATTTTTTTTATTTTTGACATTTTAAGCTCGCTTATTGTCATTTGACTTTAATGACAACCTTTGACAGAGAGAAAAAAGAAAGAGCAATTTAGTGGCTTTTACAACGTTGAACAACGTTCTTGTAAGTTGGGTTTTTCTCCGTAGCAACAGGCGACGTTGAAATATGTTACGTTTACTAATCTAACGAATTTTGACGTCGCCAATGATCTTTGTTGGGAGACGTTTTAAGGGAGAACCTAAATTTTCGATATTTAACCGCTGTCGCGGTGCTAAACTGCAACATATTAACGTAAATACGACGTTTATCCAACGTCGGGTAGCGTAGGCCCATTTTGCCAACTATTTTTGGAACAACGTTAAATTTTATCAATAATTAGTCGCAAGTCGGCGAATTACTAAAAAATGTTACTTGGTAGATTTTTAACCAGAAAGCATAACGTGACAGAGGTAAGTTTGATTTATGTTAGTTTACCAATTATGCTAAAAAAGGTCCAAAGATACAAAAAATGCGGTCATTTAAAAAAAAAACATTAATTTTTTACACCCGCGTATTAACTGGAACAAGTCTCTCGAACTTCATGGCGAATCTCAGATTGTTGCTTTTGATATTATTAAGGCTTTTGACCAAGTATGGCATGCCACACTCCTCAACAAACTATTTTCTTACGGTCTTCCTCCCAAACTATATACTTGGATCGGTAGCTTGCACTTTAACCGGCGCATATCTGTCGTAGTGGACGGTTACTCATCTAACTTCCATCTTATCAATGCTGGCTTACCCCGATATCTCCTTCACATTCATGACCTGCTCTCTTCGACTACTAATCTCATCCACAGTTACATTGACGATAGTATTCTTCACTCCAACTTTTATTCTTCCAGACAAGACTCAAATCAATGGTTAGATAAAAAACGTAGATCTGGGCACCTATTCCTTCCCCAAGAGCTTCAATTAATCTTAGACTGGGGTGTCAAAACCTTTTTCAGTTTCACGCCTCCAAAACACAGTCTTGCTACCGTCACGCAAAAAATCCGGCAGCACTTTCCCCATCCACATGAATGGCCAACCGTACGGAGAAAGGTTGTTGGCATTGCTTTCGAACATGATCTCAGTTGGAACAAATACATTACTTCAGTAGCTACATCAGCAGCTAAAAAGCTTGATTTTCTCTTTCGAGCCAGAAAATACATCTCCCCTTGCAACTTACACACTCTCTGTTTCCCAAATAAGGCCTAACCTAGAGTACTGGTCCCACATTTGGGGAGCGGCATCACCTTCGACATTTAAAATCCTTGGTTCTATCCAAAAGAGAGCCCTTCGACTCATCAATGACTCAGTCCTCACAAGAAAAGTCACTCCTCTCGCTCATCGCCGCGCTGTTGGGGGATTTATCCCTTTTTTATCGACACTTCCACAGATTTTGCTTTAAAGAACTAGCCCCCCTTGACTGTTCCTAAACGAACAACAAGAGGCGCATCATGTATGCATTCCTTTACTGTCCAGCTACAACCCAGTTAACACAAAGCTGTTCCTGGAACGTCCCAGCGATGTAAATCTGGGATATTTCCACCATCCCAGGGACGTCCTGTAATATCCCATAGAATTCACAGGACGTACTTTTGGAACCGTTCAGGCTGTATCTGGGATCATCCCATAAAGGTTACACAGGACTTATATAGGACCATTGTTGGACATTCCCTACACCTTAAAGGGTCTGGATAGTGGATACATTTTATAGCAATCTTAATTTACTGCACTTGAGCCGCTTTTAGAGTTTTTGACATTGTCCACGATACAGTTACAACGGTATGCTACGTTATGACGTCACTTCGAGGGAGAAT
Organism: Philopedon plagiatum; assembly: GCA_963971165.1. Classification (NCBI taxonomy): domain Eukaryota; kingdom Metazoa; phylum Arthropoda; class Insecta; order Coleoptera; family Curculionidae; genus Philopedon; species Philopedon plagiatum. The sequence goes on from OZ020196.1 coordinate 28,932,496, forward strand.
CTTAAATTGACTAGGCGCTTACCTGGGCAAATGAAATATGACAATAATATTTTAATAAACGTCAACTCAACACACTACCTCACAATAAGCTGACCTGTACTTATGTACAAGGGGTGCAAGCGTCTAGTCAATTATTTAGGATTTTCCCTCGAAGTGACGTACGGCATAGTGTAGCATACCGTTGTAAGTGTATCGTGATATTTTCTATATATAGGACATCGGACATGTCCCAGGGATATCGGCAAGACAAAATTTTGGGATTTCTCATATTAATCAAATTAAATTTCACATACCTATTTTGTTCTAGGTTCTGGGTCATTGACCAAATGACCTTATGGACGAGCTGCGCCTAATCGGGTTAAACATTTAACATGTAAGACCCTATATACCGCTTTAAAAAATGCACTGTATAAATTGTATTAACAAACACTCTTATTCCATTCCGCCATATATTGTTTGAGATTAACCTTGCAAAGACATGCCATTGCTGTAAAATTTAGTATATTGTAACTTACGCTGACGTTACTTTGCAAATCCGGCATCGAAATTATGAATATTTGGAAAAAAAGTAAGGATTCTCTAAATTCTTCTACATGTTTTAAGACAAGCAGAATAATGAATCTTTCGACAGTAAATACGTAGGTAAAAACCAATTTTTTTAAATTTTGATTTCATTACGCAGAAAGTAAGAAACATGAGATTTACTTTAATATAGGGTCTATTAGAATTAATAGATCCAATAAATGTCATTTCTCAAATGAAATACTCTTCTTATATTTTTTTATTTATTAATATAAAGATCTTCTCAAAGGACAGTTTTTAATATATTTAAGTTTCAAACACATTTTTTAGTTATTATGGAAGATATTAAACCAGAAGAAAAGTCCCCGCTACTTCTTTATGTAGTGGACGGAGAAAATACTACCTCGAAAAACAACAAACGAGTAAATTTCGATAAAGGGCGACTATATGGAATATCCTCTGGAGCTACGGCAGTATTTACCGATTTTCCAAGTAAGGATATTTAAATATACTTATAAACTCCTGAAAAAAGCGCAAAATTTTCTGAACTTATCTTATCAAATTAGGATTTACTAGGACTAATTTACCACACAAAGTTAATGAAATAGGTATTATATTTTTTCCGAATAAAAACATACACGCCACTGGAAAAAATCTTACTATTATAATAATTTATATCTTAAATGAGTTGATTATGACTAAAAACATTCAAGCAGTTTGTTCAAATAAACATAAATAGTCTATTTTGAAGATGCCTAAATCATCGTATTCGAATTGCGTTGATAAACTATCACAAATAAGAATATTTCGAAAATTACTTGTCTTCTAACTATGTAACATTTCACTTTTTACCTGTGAAACGTAATTACAGGCTCCTTTTTCTCGTTTCGGCTTTTGCAGCCATAAGCAGAACAACACACCATCATAAATTACTAAAACTAAAATGTTGTCTTTAATCCAAATTCTATTCCAAACTCCACAAAATAACTTCGATGTCACCGGCAATGTTTGGCACCAAAAAATGGCGTCGGCTCGAATTTCAGTCACAATTGCCATGCGCTAGCTTAAATAAGTGTTACCCGTCCTCTCTCTTTCCTTGTCCAAGGTTTACATAGATTTTCTGGTATTATTGGCTGGTTCCATAGGAATACCTATTTCTTCGTAAGTTGAATACATAATAGAGAAAGATGATATGTCGCATTTTATCCGTTCATATTTTTTGGACATACATGCTGTACATCTAGGTACAGACTAACGCTCAATATATTTTGCACACGGTGTCATGGTAACATAAAAAATACTTGCAATGAAAAAATGTATCACTTCGAACACTGACATTAAAGTGAAAATACAATTCAAAATTTAAATTTATTTTATTTTCATTTGTTATTAACATTAATTGTAAAAGAACAGTTTCTTGCATTTTTTATGGCCGCAGCTAACTGGTTTTTAACTGGTATAGAAACATTTTTTGCTATTCCAGAATTATTTATGTCTTGTGTATGTTCAACATGCGGTGGCTGAAGGTCAGTAATTGCTGCTGGTTGCTGCGATTTGGAAGTCGTGACCTGGTTTAGGAGGATCCGATGTGCATTTTATTGTTTGTTTGGTAAACATATCCACATATCCTTCAGCAACTTTTGTGGACTTCCATACACCATGGCGCTTAAGATTCGTGATGCCTACTATCCTTTGTTATCAGCATATTTCTTTGGCAGGAAAAATCCATAAATGTTTGTCCGGAATTTCTCGGGAACTAAGCAGGAAACACGTATTATTCAGGCAGGAAACATCAGTAGATCGGAGCAAAAAACGTACTTGAACATTGTACACCAGTGTGTACCCCAACAAAAAACTCTAGAATATCAATAAAAAAAGCAATAAGTAATGGCAAATTATACATTGTTGAAGGTATCTTACCTCAAAGATATTTTGAGAGTTTTTGAATCGAATTTTTGAAACGAAAAAGCTGGATTATAATTAACATGCCTTAATGAAGAATGAAGGCAAGGAGGAATATGACTAATATACACTCTCTACCATTCAGCATCAGCACAGTGTCCAAAAAAAATTGTTAATAAGGTAATAAAAACTCTTAAGACGCTAAATAACCATTCTATAATAAAGATACAAAAGCCCATTCTGGGTAAGGGATGGTTCTCGACACACGGGCTCGCAGGAAGTGTATCTCTCAGCAACAGGAAAAAAGCTTTTTGAATATCCCGATCGGAGTACTTTGAAGTGGTACCGTGATATTGATTTATTCCAAGTTAAAGAAGGATAGCATTCAAAAACTACATTGCATATGCATATTGACATAAGCAACTAAATTTCTACCAAAGAAGGAATACGCAAACTCCATTATATTGATTTTTCACGATATTTTTAATGTCATAAATCTATTCGGAACTACGGTACTAACTTATATAATAATATGTATATTTCTGGCTAATGCGCTAGATAACTAGGCGGTACCCATGTAACAACTTAAAATTAAATGTTTTAAATAATATGATAATTTATAATTAAATTTACATAACGCTGTAGCGAAGAGCTACAAGGTATGTGGTTGTTGATGTATTGTTTCCCGCGTCTGTGCTTTCAGCACTAGTGCGGAAAAGTGCAACTTTCAGCACGCATATAAGTGTGGAAAGTGGTTACTTTACGCATGCTCTTAAAAAAAATTAATTTTATTTACCGAATTTCTTTCTGTAGTGTGTATGGCAAAAACCAACTAAGTATCCTATAATAATATTTTACCCATAAAAATTATTAAAATAACGAAATTACGGAAGTAGTTATTAGTAATTGCATTAACTACCGAGTGACAGTACAATAGAATTTATCTTTTCATAACAGATAATTTGTCTATAGAATTGTGGTGGTCTGGTACATTATTAAAAGTGGTTATGGAAGTGTTAAGTTCAAGTTTATATTTTATTTTATAACTCTTCTAATGGTAAAAGCTATGAAATCATCATACACATCTAAAATCAGAATTTTCAAGAAAATATTCTCTGTATTGAAAGAAATATTTAGTAAGTACCGCAATTATCTGTTAGTTGCACAGAGTTAGTTTACAAGATGCTCACCCGCTAGTTTTATAGCTACTAGTTAACTAACTTTGTGGAATTGAAGTGTGCGAACTATCCAGCTAGTGTATCCACCACTATCTGAGCTAGTAAAAATGGAGGCCGATTAGCTTTATTGTCTTCTCATAAACTTTTCTGACTACCTTAGTAAAATATCGGCAAAAATCTTTAAACGGACCTTCGCCCGCGAAATCAAGTTAAGTGGCATTATACTTAAAAATGCACAATATTTCACAGCGACTCATAAGAAACATTAATAGTCAGTTTTGTAATAACAATTGAAAACTGGGTGTAATTTTAAAATTAAGATTAAATGTATTTTTAAAACTATGTAGTTAGGTATTTAGAATTATCAATATTTTATTTAATATTATTCTAGCCACTTTTCTTAGTAAAAATTAAATTAGTTCAAATTTACTTGTAATAGAAAACTTAATATAATTAATAACATACCTAGAAAATCTCCAAAGCGGCATTAAAAAGCAACTTTGGATTCCCGCAATTGCGACATTACTAAAGAAAAATATTTATTTTTTTCAATACTCGGACAAAGTCGGATGAGATTCTTGTATATTTCTAATGTATAAGAGTTGTGTAATCCTCTAATGTATGTGACAACTTAGACATTTTTTTATTTATTTATTCATTCCCAACTAACTACAAAGTTCATTACAGGGAATATAATATAATAAAATACAGAGCATTTGAAAATATATATAAATAAATATTACAAAAAGCATAGTGGTTTTAACAATTTCTTGACACACACAAAAAAGTATCAAACAGAATCAAAAAAAATCATTCTTTACGAAAAAAAAATTTTTTAAATGTTTTTTAAACTTTGTTAAATTTTTTATATCTTTTAAATCTTTAGGTATGCTGTTATATATTAAAATTCCAGTATATAATATTGACCTTTTTCCAAAATTACTTTTTACTATTGTTGTTTGTAAATTTTCATTTTGTCTGGTATTATGTTTATGCAGTGTTTTTGTTTTTTGCAGTGATATGTTAGAATACTTTTCATTAATATTTATAGAGTGTATTAATATACATAATTTTAATTTATAAAGTTGGTCTATGTTTAGGTAGCCATGAGGTTTGTACAAATTTGTTGTTGGTTCTAAAAAGGGGAGTTTATGGATGCATTTAATTATTTTATTTTGTAACTTTTTTAAAGGTTTTAAAGCATTCGAACAAGCAGATCCCCATACTGAAATTAGATACTGCAATTTTGAATAAACTAAAAAAAAAAAAAAAAAAAACATATTTACGCATGTTTTAAATGGCACACCAAACTTTGGTTTTTGTTCGACTAGGACCATGGTTCTTTATGTATGTAAGATTTGTCTTAACTCAGGTAAAAATGGGAAGTTCTGATTATATAATTTAGACAAGATTGCTTCGGAACAACGTATTGCGTAATTGCATAATTTCCATTGCTACGATACAAGCAATCCTTTTTTCACTAGAGCTGTTAAGAAGGGATGGATGGGGTATTAATGTGTGGGCCGGCAGGTTACTGGACCACATTTTTTTGAAGGAAATGTTACAGGTCAGATTTACTTTAATTTTTTACAAAATCATCTACCCGGACTTTTGTAAATGTACTGCCAGAATACACTCGCGATAAAATGTGGTTTCAACAGGATGGAGCAATAAATACCTCATTACAGTGTGGTCGTAAGAACTTTTTTAAAACGACGATCTAATAACCAATGGATAGGTGGAGGAGGTCCAATATTGTGGCCGGCAAGATTTCCCGATCTAACAAAGCTTGATTTTTTCTTACGGGGATACGTAACAGAGAGAGTGAACCAGACTGATCCCGCAACAAGAGAAAACATGCAAGCCCAAATTAGGGAAGTTTTTCAAACAATTACTCTGACCATGTTTAGAAATGTAAGCGAAAAGCGAATCTTTTGAAAAAAGAATTCGCGCTTGTATGTATTTTATCGGAAGTGTAGTGGGGTAGCCCGTTTTGAGCCAGGGTAAACCCTAATCTACATGAAGCGGTTTTTTTATTGATCAAGGTGTTTTTAACTTTTTGCGCCAAAAGACAGATTGATGGACTAACGAAAAGGAAAAACCTTGTTAATCGTGATTGGGTTTGATTGGGTCTGTACCCCAAAACATAATGTTTTTGAAAAAAATTCGAATGGTGATATTTTTGCGATACAATTCTACTTCCTCTAGCGAGGGAACTAAAAAGCTTACATCGTGGAGGCCAGTAACCCTCAAATTAGATATATTCGGGGTTCTTAAACTATGTTAGAATCGTTAATTTTTCTTTACAATGTTTCCGTTTGACCGTGTTTAAAATCTATAAAATTTATTTCCAGATTACATAAGTCCATGCTGGATAGTTGCATTGCTTTCAAGTCTCATTTTTTTCATGATGATCCTGCTTATGGTTTCTTCAGTGGATTCTTCACATAAATTAAGGGTTCCTAGGTGCACACACAGGTAATTAGTATTTACAAAAAAAAATAAAGAAGGGAAAATTATTAGTATGTACAGGGGTATTAATTAGATTTGGACCAATAGATTGGAGATTTGGAGAGATAGAAAAATGTTTAAATCAGAAAAATTGTAGATTTGTACGAGAGCCATTGAACATCAAATAAGCGAGTGTTGAACTAACTGTAAGTTTTTTCAAATTGGTCGCCAGATTATTTTCTTTTTGTTTTTAAATTCTACTCGCTAAGAGCTCTAGGTTATGTTAAGTTAGATTTTTTATTTTTTTTCTCAGATATGGTTCAAAATTGGTATAAGAGATCCTCGGTGCATTCTCAACAGATTTTCGTAATACCATTGTTCAATATCTCTCAATTTGGCCCATTTTTCGGTACCACCGTCAATTTCCTTTAAATTCTCGCCAAACCGGTGATCACATGGCATGTGTTAAAATAGATTTTTTGGTTCTCGGACATGCATAAACGAACCACCAACAGAGTTTTTTTTTAATATCAGTAATATAATTTTTCCCATATGCACTTTATGGCGGACACTGTATAATAAGTATGAAAATATTTTTTGACCATTTTTTTCAGCCACGATGAAGATTTAGACAATAAAACAATACATCTGGTCCACGACTTAACGAACTGGAATGAAGAGCAACTGGATATTTTAGAGAAGATTAGGAGCCAGTATCAAGGATATGACGTACACTTGGTTTTACTGAGACCAGAAGTTACTAAAGAGTAAGTTTCGACTGCTTACTGTAACCTGAAAGAAAGTTATTGTAACTGTACCCCTAAGTTTCAAAATTTTTCATTTTTTCTATCTGTTACCAGTGGGCTAGGGTATGCCGCGTTATTGAAAAATTCATAAATTAACTAATTCTACCTATTATCAGAGACTATAAAGAATATAGAGAGACACTCGAATACACCGAAAAGCCGGTCTCTATTGAGACATTTGGTGGGTTTACTGGTTTATGGTTTAAAAGTTTGTTTGTCCACCATTATATATAAATGTAGATACATAGTATACATAGTTTTAATATATGGTAGACAAACAAATTTTTTTGAAACCATAAACCAGTAAATCCACCAAATGTCTCAAGGGAGACCCGCTTTTCGTTGCACGGCAGTGTTCGTCTAGGTATTATTTAGTCTATGCTATTACTAAACTGAGATTCAAGGAAAAGCCAAGCGTGTTATGGATTATTCTTTATTCTTATGATAAAAATAGTGGTGACGAATGAACTGGCAACGCTGCACGATTTTCGCTTTGGCCAAATCAGAATCGAAATAAAATCCGTCCCATCAACATCCCATCTCTTATCAAGCGAGTGCCTCTCCGATGTTGCCGAATGTAGAATATGGTCAGATTGTATAATACTATGACTTGGGGAAATACAAACTCGGCACATGCCTCAGGTATACAAAACAGAAATAGTCAAACTCGATACAGAGTTTAGGAGACACCCTTTTGAAATGGTTCAATTCGGCACATGAATAATGTCCTATGCTTCTGCTTGCAAAAATTAGTTATGTAATCTTTATAACAAAATTTATTTTGTTCAGTTATAATACAAATATACATAAGAAAAACCTACTGAAAATTATAATTTTAATTAATGACAAACATAATAATTTGGTTAATTCTATTGAATTTAATATAGATTTTGGTTTGTACATTACGAAGCGCATTTGCAAAAATAAGGATGCGTTGGGTACATGGATGCATTAAAATGTGAAAGGAACAATTCGCAAGCATTGGTAGTTTTCTTTAACGCAGCAGAGGCATCAGCCCATGTAGAGGGTGAAAATTTCGAATTAACTGTAAAATAATTTTTGAGAGGCTAATCAGAAGATTTTTGAAGTCTATCGTCTACTGGCTTAATTTCGTAAAGATCAAAGAAATAAAAATCGTGATCGTCTTCTGGTTCCAAAAATAAAAGACCAAAACAATAATGAAGCCACTTTCCAATCTCAAAATTTTTGTCTTTATATTCCTGTGTTAAACTTAGATTGTGAATTTTTCTGTACCGTGCTTCGGTTAGGTGAAATTGACAGCCCGTCATTTTAGTAAGTATTGGACAAATTATTAACACTGGATTATGAATAGATTTCATTACGGTGTCGCGCCGAATTGAGAGTCCACTAAAAAGAAATCGGTCCAATTAACCTTCTTTTTCGAGGTGGCCGCCCACACGGCAACTTCCTCTTAATGCAGAGGCTTTCTCTATAAAGAAATGTAGATTTTGAGAACTTCACATTCATCTTTGTTGGGAATTTACGTAACCAGACTGGTAAAACCATGCCTCGTCAGTAAAAAAGGTTTTTCAAATACGTTTTCATTATTATGCAAACCTCTCTGAAAATTACATTCGCTGCATTTTGTCGTTTGGTAACAATTCTTGGACTGAGCTTAGATGATAAGCGGTCACCGGTTCAGGTTGCAGCGGTTTGCAGGTCACATTTCAGGATAGAATTGCAGGTTCCGTAGGATACATTTATTTGATGGCTTAAACGCTGGCTTAATTCAATTCTTCTACTTTTTGTGCAGTGGAAACGTTGGGTCTTCCACTGCCTTCCTTTCTATTCAGACTTCCTGTTGCTCTACACAAAGCCACAGATCTAGACAAAACTTGGCGCAACTGGTCGAAATCCATGACTATGTGTGGAAATTCTGTTTGAAAATCCTGAATGGCGTCCCGTGTTGAATAAACCCACTGGCCAGTAACCCTTCTACCATTTTTAAAGTTACTTTCGATCATGAAAGCTTTTTGTTCTGCCGTGATTACCATATTTAATTTTCTTAAAAATAAAAACTTTAGAACTTGACAGTTCAATATTTCATTCACCTATACCTTGTACCTACGTTACCTTTCAAGAGTAATAATTCAAGACATGCGTGACTGATTCCACGGCATACTTTGAGGACGTTTTTTTTGATCTTACGTTATAAAAAATGTATTTCTTTATCTCTAAAATGTTTGTGGAAGTGGTGTTTCAGTACTATAATCAAGTACTGAATGCCTCATCAGCACTGCTCACCTCTGCTGACAAAACTGATTCAACTATTTTTAGGAAAAAGAGTCCAAAGCCGTTAACCATTCCATACGTATTCAAAAACGCTTTAAGTACGGTATCACCAACACGCAACCTCACATCAAGTCCAAACCAAGCAATACTTGAGATAAAAAGAGCAAAACGGGGCAAGAGGGTAATCAGAAACCTAAATAGGAGGCAGAAAATTGAACATGGTGATAGAGTTGGGACAATGTCACTTGGAATGGGGGTGAAGAGTTTGTTGGACATTTTGCTTAACAGCAGGATGAATGATGAGAACGCTAAACGAAACATCCATAATGGTAAGAGTCTAAGTCGTAATTTGTTATCAACCTGTTTAATTTAACTTAACTTGATGCTCAAGTTACTTAATTTGACTTGACTTAAAATCAACTCATGGTTAAGTCCAGTAGTGAGAAGCGATTATCAAGTAAATGCAAATAATTATAAAGGATGTTTCAAGAAATTTGTGCCATTTCCTGTAATGTGCATGCTTTTCATAACAGTAATTCAGTTTATTTAAATATAAAATTTATTTCTAACTATTTCGCTCAGTCCCTATTTTGCCTACTTTTGTATGTGGCTGAAGTTGGCATCAGATTCAGATTCATTTCTGCCAACGAGTTTCTAAAATATAGAGTTCAAGAATAAATTGTAAAAAAATATTTATTTATGGGTATTTATATTAATTAAAACCTAAAAAAGTATTTAGCAAAACAGAAAGATCATAAGCGTTGCTTATTTTCTAAAAAACAAGGTGGGAGGTTCAGGAATTAAATTAGATCCTTTGGACAAAAATTAAAATACTAGAAAAATACAGAAAACGAATTTGATACACCACCACATTTTGCACAAATGTGAGGATTATTATGAGAAAATACATATCTTCCAGATTTGAAAAAAATAAGGGGATGAGAGGGTGAAATCGACGGGAGAGTAAATAATAATAAAACAGAGAAAATACTGAAAACGAATTTGATACACCTCCAAATTTTGCATAAATGCGAGGATTATTATGAGAAAACATATATCTTCCAGATTTGAAAAAAATCAGGGGATGAGAGGGTGAAATCGGCGGGACAGGAAATAATAATAAAACACAGAAAACACTGAAAACGAATCTAATACACCTCCAAATTTTGCATAAATGCGAGGATTATTATGAGAAACCATATATCTTCCAGATTTGAAAAAAATCAGGGCATGAGAGGGTGAAATCGGCGGGACAGTAAATAATAATAAAACACAGAAAACCCTGAAAAAGAATTTGATACAAAACCGAATTTTGCATTACTGTGAGGGATATTATGAGAAAACATATATCTTCCAGATTTGGAAAAAAGCAGGGGATGAGAGGGTGAAATCGACGGAAGAGTAAATAACAATTAAACACAGAAAACAGTGGAAACGAATTTGATACACCACCAAATTATGCATGAATGTGAGGATTATTATGAGAAAACACACATCTTCCAGATTTTAAAAAAATCAGGGGACGAGGGGGTGAAATCAACGGAACAGTAAATTATAATAAAACACAGAAAATCTTTCTTGATGATCTATTGCACCTGTATGATCAAGTAGTTTCTTTAAGCAGCAGTGAATATCAAACACTGGGGTCAGTATATGATAACACTGCAAATACTTAGGGAAGTTCCAAAGGGTTTAACAGATTTTGTAACTGACGAATGGTTATTTCCTTGACCCGACAATTTCACCCTCTGGAAGACATATATTTTCTCATAATAATCCTCACATTTATGCAAAATTTTAAGGTGTACCAAATTCGTTTTCGGTGTTTTCTGTTTTATTATTATTTACTTTACTTGCACCCTCTCATCCCCTGATTTTTTACAAATCTGGAAGATATATGTTTTCTCATAATAATCCTCACATCTATGCTAAATTTGGTGGTGTATCAAATTCCTTTTCAGTGTTTTCTGTGTTTTATTATTATTTTGCTGTCCCGTCGATTTCACCCTCTCATCCCCTGATTTTTTTCAAATCTGGAAGATATATGTTTTCTCATAATAACCCTCACATTTATGCAAAATTTGGTGGTGTATCAAATTCGTTTTCAGTGTTTTCTGAGTTTTATTATTATTTACTCTCCCGTCGATTTCACCCTCTCATCCCCTGATTTTTTTCAAATCTGGAAGATATATGTTTTCTCATAATAACCCTGACATTTGTGCAAAATTTGGTGGTGTATCAAATTCGTTTTCAGTATTTTCTGTGTTTTATTATTATTTACTCTCCCGTCGATTTCATCCTCTCATCCCCTGATTTTCTGCAAATCTGGAAGATATGTGTTGTCTCAAAATAACTCTCACATTTAGGCAAAATTTGGTGGTGTATCAAATTCGTTTTCAGGGTTTTCTGTGTTTTATTATTATTTACTGTCCCGCCGATTTCACCCTCTCATCGCCAGATTTTTTTCAAATCTGGAAGATATGTGTTTTCTCATAATAATCCTCACACTTATGCAAAATTTGGTGGTGTATCAAATTCGTTTTCAGTGTTTTCTGTGTTTTATTATTATTTACTCTCCCGTCGATTTCACCCTCTCATCCCCTAATTTTTTACAAATCTGAAAGATATATGTTTTCTCATAATAATCCTGATATCTATGCAAAATTTGGTGGTTTATCAAATCCGTTTTCAGTGTTTTCTGTGTTTTATTATACCTAATTTACTGTTCCGTTGATTTCACCCCCTCATCCCCTGATTTTTTTTTCAAATCTGGAAGATATGTGGTTTCTCATAATAATCCTCACATTTATGGAAAATTTGGTGGTGTATCAAATTCGTTTTCAGTGTTTGCTGTGTGTTATTATTATTTACTCTCCCGTCGATTTCACCCTCTCATCCCCTGATTTTTTTCAAATCTGGAAGATATGTGTTTTCTCATAATAATCCTCACATCTATGCAAATTTTGGTGGTGTATCAAAATCGTTTTCTGTATTTTTCTGGTATTTTAGTTTTTGGAAAAAGGATCAATCATTCCTGAACCTCCCACCTTGTTTTTTAGAAAATAAGCAACGCTAATGATCTTTCTGTTTTGCTAAAGACTTTTTTGGGCTTTTAATTAATATAAACACCCATAAATACATATTTTTTTAAAATTTATTCTTGAACTCTATATTTTAGAAACTCGTTGGCAGAAATGAATCTGAATCTGATGCCAACTTCAGCCACATTACATTTGTCAGGTGTAATTTGATAAGTAACCTTGATAAAACCCTCGAAGATGTCCTTGTTGGAGGCAAATCTTATATTTCACATTAAATTATTTAATAAATATAAATTATTCAACTGAAAATACAATATATTCAAATACATACGTACAATTTTTTTTGAGGACAAGAGCGAGATAATTTAAGATCATTAGAGAAAACTAAATAAATAATTGTTATATTATACAAAATAATATCGAAGTAATTCCAAAAATTTCTGCAAATCGTTGCTTGTTAATATCCAAGGTTTTATTTTAATTTTATATTTTTTAATGATGCAATTCTTTTAATATTTACAATTTTTATTTAAAATAATTTGTTTTGTCAAATTTAATTGTTAATAAGTTATTATCGAACCAATTTTTAACTATTGTAAAATCTTATGTAATTTTGTTATGTATGTTGTTCCAATTTATATCACCATAAAAAGTAACAGTATCGTCTGCAAAACTATAAATTTTTGCATCACAATTTATACTAAATAAATCATTAATGTAAATATTAAAAAATAAAAGTGCTAAAATTTGTCATTGGGGAACACCGTATTTAAATACTTTTGAATAACTTTCTTCTTTATCTATCATAACATGATTCGGCCTATCTTTTAGATAGTTTTCTATCAATTCTAATGGTATTTCTCTAAATCCAATATTTTCTAATTAATAAGTTAATGATGGCTGACAATATCAAAAGCTTTTGCTAAATCCAGAAAAATACAAATATAAGGTTTTTTATTATCTAAAGTATCATATATTTTTTCTGTTAAATAGCAAATAGCATGTTGCGTTGAGTTATTTTTTTGAAAATTAAATTGTTTTTCAGAAATAAAATTAAATCTTTTTAAATAATTATCAATTCTCATTGTTAAATTTTTTCAAAAACTTTAACTAATGAAGATATTAATGATTTTAAACAATACGCAAATAAAGGGTACTTGAAGCAATAAACTACTAATTATTTAAATAATTAATTATTGTTCAAAGTGTCCTCCGTTAATAGCTAAGCAGTACCATAAGCACTCATAAAAATGTCTCAACTGGCGTACCGTAATAGTACGTGAACCCTCGATAATTCTATTTTTCAGCTCGTCTTCATCTTTAGGTCTCGCTCTCACATAATCAAAAACCTTGGATGATAGATATCTCTAATAAAAGAAATTTAAAGGTGCGATATCGGGACTTCGCGCAAGCCATTTACGAGTAAAAGGGCCGCATGGTACTCTATCGAGCTGGTACTCTATCGAGCTAAAAAATTATCTCTTTATTCATGTTTGCTAAGGCAAGACCCACTTTCGTTTCTAAAAGTTCCAGATATTTTTCTGCTGTTAATGCGCGGTCTATAAAATATGCTTTGATGATCCTATTTCCTAGAATTCTTGCCCAAACATTAACCCTTTCGAGCCTCTGTGTATGCGTTGGCTGAATTGCGTAAGGTTTTCTCTGTATAGCCCATAACCTGCACTGCTGTTTGTTTACTGACAAAATTCAAATTCAAGGAGACCATTACAAAATCAACAAAATGTCACTTCTGCAACGTATTCTCTGAAAACATTTTGCCATTCATGTGGTGGTTCACATTTACGTTCTAATTGCTTTGTTAAAGAGGCAATTTGTAGAAAATGTTGAAGAAGTGGGCATATTGCCAAGTTTGTAGGCAAAAAACTTCACATTCAGGAAATTTTAATTGAGAAAATAAAAATTTTCAACAAAACCGTAATGTTAATGTCACTGAAATCTCTTTGGATAATTTTAACAATTTCTTTGATATTTTGAACATAGATAAAATGTACAGCCCTGCTATTAAGATACCTGTTCACATTAATAATAAATTAGTTTAATTTGAATTGGATACTGGAAGTTGTGCTACAATTGCTACCGAGGAGGTTTGGAATATCATTGGAAAACTAAAACTTTCTCCGTCCTTCGAAACCTTATCAAGTTTTTTGGGACATAAAATTAGCCTAATAGGGGAAACTATACAGTAAACGCCCAATGTCCAGGGGAAACAAAGTAATCTGAAATTATTTTTTTGTTCTGAAAATGGAAACAGTCTTAGGCTTAATTAGGGCTCAGTTCTCTTACAATGAATCAATTATGTAATTCAGAAAAATATTCTGTAACGATTCCTACTGTCACCTAGTATAACCTAATAATAGCTTGGTTATCTTATTCTTCCACCTGTCAATTTAAAACCTGGATTGTCAAATTAAACCGATCTTTGCGGTATTAAATCCCAGAATAATTTTTTTATTTAGTATCGTTTTTTATTTTCAGATACTATAGCTCCACTAAAGCTAACTGAACTCTTTCCAAGTCTGAGGACCACCCAAGAGCCGCCTCGAAAGACTCTAGATGACGTCATAAACAGCGCGCCAGGTCTTACCGTCCAAAATATCACATTCGAGGAAGCATTCTTGACAACGCCATTAGAAAAAACGTGGTTCAAATTAAACAAAGATCTGGCGATATTTGCTGTGAGAGTTCTACATTTATGGAAATATGCAGGATTAAGTTTTAAAATCGATGGGGTTGGAGCAGAAAAAGGGTGGGAAGATGCCGGTGATTTTTCAGTTGCGCCTGGTAAGAAGGTATATACAGTATGTCCCAATGGCGTGTGGTGACAATTATAAGGGGGGAAGCGATCCGATAAAAATAACTAAAGGACAAGTTTTTTTTTAATTGCAGCAGTTAAATGTCCTTTGATATTAACGTGACGTTTTACACTTTGGTCAAAATTATTTAGATCTCTAATGTCGACTGAGTTCCAGTGAGTTGTTTGTCTCACTAATATTGAAAAGTAAACAGGGCCAGTAGAGCAGAATAATTCTGATATTTTGCAGCAGGTTGACCACTCATATTTTTCGTAAAACCTCAAGTGAAAATATCATGTTATGATAGATAAAGAAGAAAGTTATTCAAAAGTATTTAAATACGGTGTTGTCCAAGGAACAATTTTAGAACCTTTATTTTTTAATATTTACTTTAATGATTTATTTACTATGAATTGTGATGGGAACATTAAAAGTTTTGCAGACGATACTGTTGTGTTTTTATAGAAATTGGAACAACATACATGACAAAATTACAAAAGATTTTAAAATAGTTAAAAATTGGTTTGATAATAACTTATTAACAATTAATTTTGACTAAACAAATTATCTCACTTTTAGTCCAAACCAAAATAAGAACACCTCAAAACACCTCAAATGTGGATAGTATTAAAATAGACGATGATATTCAGATTTTAAAAGCTAACAGTGTTAAATACTTGGGAATAATTTTTGATAGTACTTAAATTAAATTGGGATTTACGAGTAGATTACTTAATTAAAAAATTAGAAGTTTGCTACCAATATTGAAAAATGTTAAAACCTTTTTGGATATGAAACATTTAGAAACATTGTATTATGCATTAGTTAAAACCCATTTGAATTGAGGGATTTTAGGTTGGGGAGGAATAAGCAGAATTTTAGTGAAAAAAATAGAAGTATTACAAAAAAGGTTTCTAAAAATGATATTTAATAAATACTATTTTTTATCCTTCTAAGGAATTATATTCAGAAACAAAAAACAATGGACGTTAGGCAAATATATATTTATAATATTTGAATATATGTTTTTAAAAAGAAAAATTTAATAGAATTTAAAGAACATAACCATGACACGCATCATAAATATGAAACTTCCATTAAACCAAAAATACACAAGTTTATAGCACAAAAGAATTATAAATATATATGTTTTTATTTAAACGATTATTTACCAGTAAATATTTAAATTATTATATCATTAAAAAAATATAAAATTGAAATAAAAGCTTGGATATTAACAACAAACGATTTAAAGGAATTTTTGGAATTACTTTGATTTTAATTTGTATAATATAAAAATTATTTACTTATTTTTCTCTAAGGATCGTAATTTATCTCTCTCTTGTCATCAAAGAGGAATTTGTATGTGTATATTGTATGTATTTGATAATATTATATTTTTCAATTGAGTATATATATATATATATATATATATATATATATATATATATATATATATATATATATATATATATATATAATATATTCTAAAATAAAACTTGATTAAACCCCCGAAGACGTACTTATTGGGAGCAAATCTTATATATTTAAGATTAAATTATTTAATTATATTATAAAGTATTCAATTGAAAAATATAATATTATCAAATACATACAATACACACATACAAATTCCTTTTTGATGGCAAGAAAGAGATAAGTTAAGATCCTTAGAGAAAAATAAGTAAATAATTTTTATATTATACAAATTAAATTCAAAGTAATTCCAAAAATTTCTGTAAATCGTTTGTTGTTAATATCCAAGCTTTTATTCCAATTTTATATTTTTTTAATGGTACAATTCTTTTAATATTTACTGGTAAATAATAGTTTAAATAAAAACATAAATATTTACAATTCTCTTGTGCTACAAACTTGTGTATTTTTGGTTTAATGGAAATTTCATTTTTATGACGCGTGTCATGGTTATGTTCTTTAAATTCTATTAGATTTTTCTTTCTAAAAACATATATTAAAATATTATAAATATATATTTGCCTAACGTCCATTCTGTTTTGTTTCTGAATACCTATAATTCCTTAGAAGGATAAAAAATAGTATATATATATATATATATATATATATATATATATATATATATAGCTTTACTAGTAATTCTACTTCATTAAAGTTTGTTTGATAACAACCCTTTGTAAAAATAAAATATCATATTCATCTTAAGCTTAAGGAAAACCCAAATGTACCTGATTAAATCATCTACCTACCCCTATTTTATTATATTATTTAATTACCCTGGAGGTTTACATTATTGCAATTGTTAGTCACCACTCATTCGTAAAACTTATTCCGAAGAAGCTACAGTGTAGCGAAACATGTCAATAATTTTGTCAATATAGTGGAAGTTTACTAAGTCAAACTAGTAGTTTTTCTGGTTAACCCATAATAAAAATAGTATTTATTAAATATAATTTTTAGAAACCTTTTTTGTAATACTTCTATTTTTTTCACTAAAATTCTGCTTATTCCTCCCCAACCTAAAATCCCTCAATTCAAATGAGTTTTAACTAATGCATAATACAATGTTTCTAAATGTTTCATATCCAAACATTTTTGAATATTGGTAGCAAACTTCTTAGTGATCTACTTGTAAATCCCAATTTAATTTACTGTCAAAAATTATTCCCAAGTATTTAACACTGTTAGCTTTTAAAATCTGAATATCATCGTCTATTTTAATACTATCCACATTTGAGGTGTTTTGAGGTGTTCTTATTTTGATTTACACTAAAAGAGAGTATAGTCAAAATTAATTGTTAATAAGCTATTATCAAACCAATTTTTAACTATTTTAAAATCTTTTGTAATTTTATCATGCATGTTGTTCCAATTTGTATCACTATAAAAAATAACAGTATCGTCTGCACAACTATGAATTTTCCAATCACAATTTATACTAAATAAACCATTAATGTAAATATTTAAAAATAAAGCTCCCAAAATTGTTCCTTGGGGAACACCGTATTTAAATAATTTTGAATAACTTTCTTCCTTATCTATCATAACATGATTTGTCCTATCTTCTAGATGGTTTTTTTTATCAACTCTTATGGTATTCCTCTAAATCCAATATTTTCTAATTTTTTAATAACTAAATTATGGCTTGGGTTTGCTTGGGTACAGTATCAAAAGCTTTTGCTAAATCCAGAAAAATACAAATACAAGGTGTTTTACTATCTACGGTTTCATACATTCTCTCTGTTAAATAGCAAATAGCATGTTGCGTGGACTTATTTTTTTGAAAACCAAATTGTTTTTCACAAATAAAATTTAATTTTTTTATCGCTTCCCTAGCTATTAAATTTACCCAGTTTCTCGCTTAACGCGTGCCGTTACCAGTACGCGGAGTAAATAACCTGCACTAAGGCGTAATTCTTATTTTGGTGGTAACGGTAAAAAGCGTTCTGCGATCATAGCGCAACGCGTTTTCGGGCTCAGGCGATGACGAATATACAGTGTTTGTAGAAAAAATAGTGTATCATAAATACCTGTTTTGAAAAAGGTTTGCGAAAAAAAATATTTTTGCAAATAGGTATTTTTAGAAACAATTTCGTAGACAAATGTACATAGATTCGATATAAATATTTTTTATGAAAAACTTTAATCACTACTTTTTTTATTTTCTTCAGAAATTGCTCTTCGGTCATTCCGTCCAGACTCAACAGAGCATGTGCCATCTTCAAGCAACGACAAACTTCTAAATTTTATAAACGAAGGTAAAATAGTTTTTGATGCGTTACCAAAAGATATTGTCACTGCCGACGATGAAGGTCTTCATATTCTCACCAAAATGCCGTGTCACGTATTCTTTGGGGAAGTACTGATGAATCTGAAGCATGCCAGAGGAAACGAAACGCCGAAATTCATTATTCGGCAGTCCTTAAAAGTGTTTTGTAAGCATTTCGCCGTTGGTCAAAATTATTGTAGAACGATGGTTAGAAGGACAAGGTGAACTAGGTTTTATTTTTATGTATACTTTTTATTTATTTTTCTTATATTTTACCAGGACTGTTATAATAAATGCTGTCTTGGTAATTAAATTTTACTTGATTTTGTAAAAGAGCAACTGGGTTTTACCTATACATTCAGGACATGGTTTTGTGAAACGATACAGCTCCATCTGAAAGAACCCTTATTCGGCATAAATATCGTATCAACGCACGGCAAGTGTGTGTAAACTTGCATAGACTTGCATATATCGCTGTTGTACACGACTCCGGCATTGTGTCGTCGCAGGCTACTTTCAGATGGTACGGTTTTCTGTCGTTGTCGTGCAGCGATCCTGTCGTGGAAAAATGTATGCTTCCATTTAAAACAATGCGTAACCACTATATACGATATCGTGCCGTACACGACCACGACAGAAAACCGTGCCATCTGAAAGAGCCCGCAGTCTTCTTGTCGTGGTGCTACGACAGTCGTGTACGGCTCCGATTAAAATCATGTGGTGTGAAAGCTTCCATTTAAAACAATGCGTAACCACTATATATGATATCGCTGCCGTACACGACCACGACAGAAAACCGTGCCATGTTCCATCTGAAAGAGCCCGCAGTCTTCTTGTTCTTGTCGTGATACTGCGACAGTCGTGTACGGCTCCGATTAAAATCATGTGGTGTGAAAGCTTCCATTTAAAGAAATGCGTAACCACTATATACGATATCGCTGCCGTACACGACCACGATAGAAAGCCGTGCCATCTGAAAGAGCCCTCAGGCTTCTCTCACACGGACGGTTTTCTGTCGTGGCCGTGCAGCGATCGTGTCGTGGAAAAAAAAACTGTGCTTGTATTTACACGTGTACGGTTCCGATTAAAATCGTGTGGTGTGAAAGCTTTCATTTAAAACAATGCTATACGATATCGTTGCCGTACACGACCACGACAGAAAACCGTCCGTGTGAAAGTAGCCTTAGGCTACTTTCAGACGGTACGGTTTTTTGTCGTTGTCGTGTACGGCAACGATATCGTATATAATGGTTATGCATTGTTTTAAATGCAAGCTTTCACACCACACGATTTTAATCGGAGCCGTACACGTGGAAATACAAGCACATTTTTTATTCCACGACACGATCGCTGCACGACAACGACAGAAAACCGTCCGTCTGAAAGTAGCTTTAGTCAGTATTAGATTTTCATAGCAAGCAAAATTAACTTGGATTGTGTAGCGCTTGAGCTTGCGCACAACCTTAACAACAGGAGAGTTTTGGTAATCTAAAGTGGATTTTTAATTACTTTTATTATAATGAAACTTTTCCGTTAAGTTCATTTTTTAACCTGTGTTAAACAGTTATCTTTAAAATTTTATTTTATCAGATTCTGTATTCCTACCATAATTCCTACCCACAGAATTTTTTTTGCATTTTATGCTTTAATTAAAGAGTAAATGAGGTTAGCAGGAAAGGACACCCGGCGAATTTCCTTTGATTACCAATTTAGTTTTGAAAAAATATATACGAGATGGTCCATAAGTAATAGTACACAGAGCAACAGCAGGTTCCTTATGTCGAAATAATGCGATTTATTCAAACTTTCCTAATTCCAAAGTTGACGATTACCAAGATCCAGGTGTCAAAATTTTAATTTTGTTTTCGACGTTTATTTATGCCAATAAAACAATTAAAAATGTAAATATAAAATTCATAAAAGTAAAAAAGAAAACCAAAAAAAAAATGACAGTAGTATACTAACTAGTTGGCATAAATTAGGATTTTGATTTAAGTATAAATTAAAAAAATCATTCTTCCAATCCTACCCCTACCAAATAATTTTTGATATTATTTTTGAAAGTTATATATAGCTTAAGCCCTTTAGACTAGAAGGTATATTATTATAAATTACAGAAGAGGTGTATTTAAACGAATACATATTTTTCAGTATGATGTTTAGGTATTTCTGTTGCGTTCTGATTTCTAGTATTAATATTATGAATATTATTCCTGAATTCAATTTTTTTCAAAAAATATCTTGGGTTCTGAGTTAAAATTATTTTATATATAAAACAGGATATGGTGTATTTCGCGTCTTTTTTCTAATTTAATTAAATTTTGTTTGTCAAAAGTAGGTGATACGGGATCATATTTTTTTAGCCCTATTGAAAAACAAACGCAGATATTTTGAAGAATTTGTAATTTCTGCTTATCTTCGTTACTGATATTTTTGTGATAAATGATATCACAGTAATCTAATCCACTAATAATTGAATCAACCAGTCTAAGTTTGGTATCGGTATTTAAGTAGTCCTTAAAGTTATATAAAATTCTTAGTTTGTAGTATGCTTTTTTCATTATATTTTTATGTGTTCATTAAAATTAAGATACTGATCAAAAATTACGCCAAGATTTTTACCAAATTCAATTTTGAAATCAGAATTATTTTTTACTTTAGTGATTAGTGTTTTAGGATCAGTTAAAATTAAGTTTGTTTTATTTCATTTATTTTTAATCCGTGATCAGTTATAATTTTTGAAATATTTAAAACATCCTTATTGATTAAGGAAATACTATTTTTCAAATCTGTGTACTTGATTGAGTGGTATATTTGAATCTCATCTGCAAAAGCTAAAAGATTGCCGTGTTTAATAGATAAATGAAAATCAAAAGTGTATATAATAAACAATAAAGGGCCTAATACTGATCCTTGTGGAACACCTCTAGAAATAGGCAGTGAATTTGAAATGTCACAAATGTGTTCGTTTGCAATTTTTGTCACTTGTTTTCTGTCAGATAAATAGTTTTTGAACCACTGACAATTTTTTTGACTAAACCCTATCGTTCAGATTCACTAAGAAAGTTTAAGATTTAGTACTGGTTTAAATTAAGATGTCATTGTTAATAAGTCGTCATTAAAAACTTATGAATTATTGTGATATTTTAGCGATTTACTTGGTTTCCAAATGATTTTCATCTTGGAACGAGTTGCTGTAATGAACTTAGTTCTATTATTGTTGAAAGTTCGTACTAAAATTGTCCTTTTCTTGATAAATTTGCGAAAAAGCTCAGAAATAAGTTGTAAGTATAGAATTTAGTTGTCTTATTCTTACACCTGTCAGTTTAAAACTTTTGGTTGTCAAATTAGACCGGACTAGCGTTGGAGAATCTGGCTGTATATATTTAAACTTTGCTAATAACATTTCATGATTTAGAGAATCGAAGGCTTTAGCCTAATCGAGAAAGACTATATTAGTAACAAAACCTGATCCCAATTTTCTAAAATATCATCTTTAAGTTTACAGAGTAAAGTAGAAGTACTAAAATTTTCTCTAAAACCTGATTGGTAGTCTGGTAAAATATATATTTTTTAAATACTCTATTATTTGGTCAAAAACTATAAATTCTAAAATTTTAGATATTATAGAAAGTAGAGAAATGGTTCTAAAATCATCTACATTTTCTGCGTTCTGAATTTTAGGAATCGGTATAACTAAACTCGTTTTCCAGATATTAGAAAAATTATTATTTAGAATAGAACAATCTATTATATGTTTAATAGTACTTGAAAAATTGTTATTTATCCACAGATTTAACATGCGTAAAGTAATACAATCTGTAATAATAACATAATATATACAGTATGTCCACGGATAGAGGTCACAAGAGGACAAATGGACCAAAAATTCCATTGTTCGAAAAAAAATCATTTTTAGTAAGCCTCTGCTTCTTAAAAAAATACGGTCTACGAAGAAAATGTTAGACTTTTTTATAATGGAAGGTGGTAGAGGAATTCTTCCTCGACCGAGGTGGTACCACCCCACACATCCTCTTAAAGGGCTGGTGAAATCCCAACGGATGTTTCCAGCTCTGGATGTGTGAGTCGATTCCCCAGTACACCCACGGTACATAGTACTTAGACCTCGGTCTTCGTGGGCTGCCAGAAGATAAAAAAAAGGCAGGGTGTTCAAAAAATACAAAAATAATAAATTATGTGAAGAGTAAACTGCCTTTATTTTTCATTTTAGAGCAAAATAATAGAGACAAAAAATATTTCAAATTCCAGTCAAAATTTAAATTCAAAATATCAGCTGAATATTTTACTTTTTATTTTTGTGTTATAATTTAATAAAATATTACTGTACCTACGTTTTCTAAGTAATTTTTGCCTTGTCCACCTCATCTCACTATCTTTTACGACAAATGTCAGAAAATTTAAAATTTTGTCGCAAAAAGTTTAAATTGAGATGATTTTTGCCTTGTCCACCTCTTCTCGAGGCGTTATCATTTTTACTTCTAATAATTTTGTTGGAGCATTATTAACTTTTAAGTGTTATTAAACTAATTAAATAAGAAAGATTTATTAAAATAAAATTAGTATTCCCATATGAATAAATGTATTTATTAAAAAATCTTTAGGTCATCCCAGAATGAAATGAAAAAGTGAGGTTCGGCAAATGGGGACGGTGGCGTTGTTCATAGAGAATCGATATAGTTACGTCCGAGATGAGTTTAAAAAATGAAGTCGATACGAAACTCAATTTAGGTTTTTACGACGAAATATTTTTGAGGTTTT
Organism: Philopedon plagiatum; assembly: GCA_963971165.1. NCBI lineage: Eukaryota > Metazoa > Arthropoda > Insecta > Coleoptera > Curculionidae > Philopedon > Philopedon plagiatum. The sequence goes on from OZ020196.1 coordinate 28,955,986, forward strand.
ACACATAATGATGTCATTATAATAACGCTACAATAACAACATTATCTGTGCAAACAGAATATGATCGTATCTGGAATGTTAATCAAAAAACATAAGCAGCATGTAATTAAAAAATTTTCTCTTAATGAAAGCATTTTAACGTTAGTGGAAAAGAACGGAGTTAACATGTTTGGTGCACAATGAAGTAAATACAGTAGCAAAAATATATTACAGGAACGGAAAGAATGGGTTAGCATTTGGATAAAACTTAACAAGTACGATAAAGCAACGTTTAAAGTAAAACGTTCGGTAAGGAACTTATTAAAAACATTACCAAACATCCTAAAGATGTTTTATGCTTGGTGGGCAAGGTCTTTGACAAAGTATGGCATGCCCCACTCCTCAACAAACTACCTTCTTGCGGCCTTCCTCCCAAATTATGTACCTGGATCAGTAGCTTCCTCTCAAAATCGGCGCAGATTTGTCGTGGTGAAATACTCATCTAACTTCCCTCCTAGCAATGCTGGTGTCCCCAAAGTTCAGTCCGGGCACCAACCCTATTTCTTCTAATTGATTTAATGACCTGCTCTCTTCACCTACCAATCCCACCTACAGTTATGCTGGCGATAGTACTCGTCATTCCAACAGTCATTTTTCTAGACAAGTCTCGAATCAAGAGCTGAATAAATAGACGCAGATCTATGCACCTATCGCTTTCCCAAAATCTTAAATTTAATCTTAGACTGGGGTGCTAAGAACCTTGATGAGTTCAACGCCTCCAAAACCCACTCTTGCTCCCTGTCACGCAAAAAATTTGGCAACAATTTCCCCATCCACATGAATGGCCAAGCGCTACAGAACAATGAAACATTCGATGTTATTGGCATCGCTTTCGAACATGATCTCAGCTGGCACAAACACAATACTTCAATAGCCACATCAGCAGCTAAAATGCTTGGTTTTCTCTTTCGAGCCAGAAAATATCTCCTTGTAACTTACACACCCTCTATGCTTTCCAAATAAGACCTAGCTAGTGTACTGTTCCCACATCACTTAACATCCTTGATTATATCCAAAACAGACTTATTTGACCCACCAATGATCCAGTTCTGACAAGAAAACGTCCTTCTCTCGCTCATCGCCGCACTGTTGGGGATTTATCTCTTGTCTACCGATACATCCAGGGATTTTGCTCTGAAGAACTAGCCGGTATTACCCCTCCTTGACTGTTCCTAACAGAATAACAAGAGGCGTGTTACATATTATGCATCCCTTTATTGTCAAGCTACAAATGTCTAGAATAAGCACATCCCACTTCTCTCGCTTATTCATACCAAGAATCTCCAGATTATGCAACAAATTCCATGCAGATGTTTTTCCTTTCCCTTCCAACATCCAATCCTGTAAATCCCGTGTCAATAGATTACATATCCCTTCTCTTCAGATGCCCAAGGTACGTTAGTACTTAAGCTTGAAGTCTACGTAGGCTGTCTCAGATAAAAAAATATTTTAATTTGTTTTACGTGTTTTAACCCGTTATAAAAATTGGTACGATCAGCTCGAGTCTCCCCCCCCCCCCCGTAGCAGAAACCTGGATCCGCTACCGTATCTAGTGGTCGGATACTTTTGATAGTCACCCCTATCGATAGTTCTTAAAGTCACTATCGATATTATCGATACTGCTATCGGTAGTTAAGATTAAGTCTGTTTGTTTAAAAATAATTGAAATTAAACGCGACAACGCTGAAATAAAACGTTTATTTTAGATTTGACATGGAATAATATGGATGTTTAGATATTTAGTTGAACTGCATTTATATACGTAGTCGATTGATAGAACCAGAGCAACACCAGTGTATCCTTATCATTTTTTCTTCCATACTGATATAATTGGTGGTGCACTAGTTTTATCAATTGAGAACAGTTATAAATTAAAGCAAGTCAGGGCGCGGCAATTTTATATTGCCCACGAATCGTTTTCCCAATGCAGCCGAATTATTTCCTTTTCTCGAATATTTTGGCCTCGATTTTGGCAGATTGTGGTTGTCAAATTACACCGGGCTACCGTTGGAGAATCTGGCTGTTACTGGCTATGTATCGTAATATTCCTACTATTTTCGTTTTGATTTGGGGCAAACTACGCATGTTGACATCAAATAGTTACATGGCATTTTTTAACAATGATTTTTTTTTAATGTAAACAGTTTAGATTTTCTAACAATATAATCCTACAGCTGGATGAAATCCAAAGATTACCAAATGTAATAGTTGCGTCCAAATCTATTTAAATCGCAACCGTCCATTTGTTTTAATGGTTTATTACTGCCGGCAGCCGCTTTTAATGTCCTAATTACAATTAATTGTAATTTACATGATTTTGTTTTATGGCTAGTGTTAAAATTCTTTTCATTTAATCGACATTTATTTTTTTAGCAGTATAATATGGCAAAATAAAGTAAGTGTTAAAAAGTTTGATTAGTTCGTACATCGTATGTCGTTGACGTATTGCGACTATAGACAAGTATATTCAGGGTAGTCAAAAAAGTTTGCACCAAATGATTTTTTTTATTTGACATTTCTCAGAAAATTCTATTCTTGAGAAAAGTTGGTGCTTGTTCCGAGACCTCTCAATATGATGACAGTTTTTGTAACATTTGCGTACTAAGGTCAGAAATTGAAAAAAAAGTTCAAATCGCCGAAGAATAAACTACCTCAATTTTTAAAAATTGTTGAAAATTTTATAAAGGAAAATTACTTAGAATCTCATCAAAATCCAAAATAAAAGTTGAGGTTAAACTTCTAAAGATTTTTGTTGCACACAAATAACAAGTAGAATTTTATGAAAAAAAAATCATTAAAACTAGCTAGTAAAACTTAATAAAAATTATCCTTTTAACATTTTACCGTCACATAAATAAGATTTGCGCATTTAAAAAGATGAAATGAGCCAGGGCCGTACTCGGGCGAAGTAAAATTATGAAAAATATTTCAAATTTTTTATTTACAATTTTATCATCAAATTTAACTTTAAATTAACCTTCTCATAATATAATTGAGGTTCGCAACTTTTTTAACCACCAGTATAACGAATGGATCGGTGGATATTGAACGTTACGGCATGCAAATAGCCCAGACCTCACACATTTAGATACATTTCTTTGGGGTGATTTCAAAAATGTCGTATACAGCAATCATAATGAAAGTATTGAAGAAATTCAAAGGAAAGTGAGAAATTAGGTAAGAAATCTGCACGAAAACGATGCTGAAAATATTTTAAACACACTTCAGAGGCAGAGAAGAATGTATGAAAAGTGCGAAGAATTAAATGGCGGACATGTTGAAAATTTGTTTTGATATTTATTCGCCAATGTTAACATTTATCTGTGTATGTTATTATAATTCGTTATTGTTTATAATCACCGTTTATTGCTTTCGAATATTAATAACTAATAAACATAAACATTTATTGTTTAATAGAATAACTCATTTTGCATAAAAATAAAATTTTCAACTCACGGTGACTAAAGTATTATTGTCAACCTCGACATTAACTTAGACTTGACTTTGACTGAAAGAAAATTTAAAAAGGTAGCAGATATTTCGTTCGCAACCTGGATGGTTACGTTTAAAGTACATTTATGCGAAATAATTTTTAATTTGAAATATTTTAAAAACGATTGAAAAACTGCATAGGATTGTACAAAATATGTCTAGAACTTCTCCTAGAATCCAAAAATATGATGAAAATCATACAATCCAATTTAAAATAATCGCGAAAATCGATGTTTTATATTATATTTTTTCTTTATTCGATGCTCAATTGTTTTGCTGATAAGATATATGAATGATCTATAAAACTCCTCAAAACATTCATATTTAACATTCTTTCCCATCTAAAAAAATAAAAAAGTTAGAATACCTGTCCAGCATCTCTAGCAAGCTGTCTGGACCTATATGCGGGTCAACAGCTACCGTTCCTAACAGAACCCAATCAAACCCTGTTAGCAACGGTATTTGCAAAATGCTGGGAATTTGTATATTGAAGAGCAACCTTCAGTAATACTCATTACCTGGCAAGTCTCCCCCGGTCGCGTCATCAACCCCTATATTTTTGAAAATGTAAAGAAAATTAAAGTTCAATTGGATTGATTCTGCCTTTACTTGGTAGAACTCCATCTTAACAAACTTGCCAAAAAGAAAACACTAAATTGTGTAAAATTCCACTTTATTTAAACACTTGAATTTTTTCTAATAAAAATCCGACATGTTTCGCTAGACGGTAGCTTTCTCAAGAATCTTGAGAAAGCTACCGTGTAGCGAAACGTTGCATTTTTATTAGAAAAGTTCAAGTGTTTAAATAAAGTGGAATTTTACACAATTTAGTGTTTTCTTTTTGACAAGTTAATTAAAGTTCAGTTACAACCTTCAAATTTTAATATGTTTGAATTTAGACATAACAAAATACAGCAAAAAATTTGCCAAGCGATTCTGAAAGTCGCACGCACCCGCCAGGTAATTGTAAATGTGCTCTGTGCAGGGCCTTAAATAAACATTGTCCTACAAGGTTCCAATTTGTACATCAAGGCTTCCGACGGTAGCAAGGACCCGCCAGATGCGGACAAAGATAAAACGGGAGTGCGAGATCGAAAAAATTGGAGATGCTATATTATTCATTAATTTACCTATATACTATGCCACTGATGATTTTCGCATTATCACTTCTGCAAGTACTTGTGCAGTGTAAACCGGGCCGTCCGGCACCGCCTTGTCTGCTCGTGATTATTCCGTACGTTCAGTGGATAGACTATAGGTATAGGATGGTCCTAAGAAATGGAATAAAATGTGAAATTGAGTATTTTTTTCCCATTTTTATCATAAAAAGACTTCTCTTCAACTAAAAATTATTTCCGATATTTTACAGGGTACCTATCTGAAAAGTCTTAGTATGGGTAAATATCTTTGCTATTAGTATATTAGCAAAACTTTTAAGTGGAAACCTATGCCGTGTGGTACCTCATTTTAAAGGTCTTCAAATAAGAACCATTTTACCGTAAACCCGAGGTCCGTATCGTAATTCGTTTTTAAATGGCACCCATCAAAATTTTTAAAAAAATTAAAACTTAAGTACCTTTATTTCTCTTATTACTTTCAAAGTTGTTCAGAATGATCACCACGAACTTCTTGGCAGTAATAAAGTCGATTTTGGACCTATGCCATGCAAGAAGTAACACCTGCTATTCTCGAAAATGTGAGAAGTGGGTTCCAAAACATTACCGCCCAAGAAGTTTATGTTGTTCATTTTGAACAATTTCTAAAGTATTAGGAGAAATAAAGGTATTTAATTTTTTTTGGAAGATTTTTAATTTGGCAGGCCCTTGCGACCGTCGGAATCGCCTGGCCTTGAACATATTTACATTACATCGTTTAATACAGAGCCCGTAAAATTTGGAACCTTGTAGGACAATCTTTATTTTATGCCCTGCACAGAGCACATTCAGAGTCACCTGGCAGGTGCGTGCGACCTTCAGAATCGTCTGGCATGTTTTTGTATTTTGTTATGTCTAAATTCAAACATACTTATTAAAATTTGAAATTTGTAACTTATCTCTATTTCTATATTTGCAAAAATATAGGGGTTGACGACGCGATCGGGGGAGACTTGCCATGCCATGACGTATACTTATGGTTGCTGTTCAATCGTCAATACACAAATTTCCAGTTTTATGCAAATACCGTTACTAAAAGGGTTCACTGGCTCTTGGACTACATCCCTTTACTGTCCAGCTACAAAAGCCTAAAACATCCCACTTCTCTCGCTCATTCATACCTTGGGTCTCCATATTTTGGAACAAATTGCCTGCATATGTTTTCCCTTCCCCTCTCAACCTCAGATCCTTTAAATCCCTTGTAAATAGATTTCAGTTCCCTTCTTTTTAGACACCCACGGTAGGTACGTTAGTACTTAGGTTTGAAGTCTACGATACGAGATAAGAAAAAACTTGTTATTCTTACCCTGGTCAATTTAAACGAGCCATTGATTGTCAGTTTAGACCAGTCTTAGCGATAGTGAATCCTGAAGTACAAGGTAAACAAACCAGGTCTAGTTCGAACTAGACTGGTATGACATGATATTAATCATCGAATAAATCCATGATATTAATGATAGTATAATTTGTCAACAATCTTTGAACAGCATGAAAGATTATAATAGACACTATTATTATTATTATTAAATCGGATTTCCCGCGATATTATAAATTTTAATATGTTGTTCTATAAAACGCAATTTTTCTGATAATGTGTTTATGGCTTTTCCACTTATCATATGTTTTTCTTGTAACTGACCGCTGACCTTGTTATTAATTCAATATTACCAAGTTTTAATTGTTGTATGTTTGTTATTGTATGCAAACATGCAAACAAACTGACCACTACTTACTATGTGGTTTTATTCTATTTTAAGAATATTAATTTGCAGTAGCATCAGACTGTTACCTATATGATTATTTTTAACTGCACCTATTTATATTGTATTATGGTAAAACTCGTGGAATTTATATGACAATGAAGAAATAATAAGTTGATATTTGAAACATTTTCAAGAAAGTTTTTCTTTGTAACCGTATAACCTATTTACACCTCTCACATGCACCAGCTTGTGGTGGCTTTAGAGGAGACAAAATAGATTTGGAGGGTCGAAATAAGCAAAAAAAATTTGCATTGGTCGCTAAAAGTGTTCAGATGAACGTATCTTTATACAAATATGTTTTTGCTAATTTTTTTATTAGCAATTTATTGCAAAAAAGTTATTTTTTTTCATGTCTTTTTTCGATTTTTTCATCATCTCAGTTATTTATTAAAATAGCGAAACGCCGTTAAAATATTTTTCTCTGTCTCGTTGGAGTTGTACCACAGATATCTATCTGCATTTACTTCAGTCAAGTCACTTTTGCCTCGCATATTTGAGGTGTATTAGCCTTATTTTTTCGCGTGTTGCGCTCTCTACTTTTTGTGTGAAGTATTTTAGTTTGAAGTAAGTACTATAATTTTCATTGCCTTTATTAGTTTTGTGCTTTAAATTAATTTGGAGGTAATATTTTTGAAAATTAATTATGAAAAATAATTATGCAAAAGGCATATTCGCAGTTTTAAGATTTCCACAGATTTTATGTGTTTTTAGGTTTTTAAAGATCTTAACTCAGTGCCTTCTTAACTATATATTAAATACGTGTAGAACACTGCAGTTGGCTGAAAAACAATGTATTTTTAGTTACCATGCCATTTACGAGAAGAGAACTGTTGGACGTTTGACAGCCGGAATATACTTTGGAACGTAAAAATGCGGCTGTATTTTCATACGAGACGTATAAAAATATGACCGCATTTTTTATTTTCATAAGTGACGTATGAAAATACTGTCGCATTTTTACGTTCTAAAGTATCACCCTGCCGCCAAATATCCAACAGTTCTCTTCTCGCAAATGACATGGTAACTAAATATACATTGTTTTTCAGTCATCTGTAGTGTTATGCACGTATTTATTATATAGTTAAGAAGACACTGGGTTGAGATATTTAAAAAACCTAACAACACTCAAAATCTATGGAAATCTTAAAACTACGAACATACCTTTTGGATTATTATTTATACAAAATCTGCAAAAATTCAGCAAATTTTGAAAATCACTATCCCCAAGTTAATTTAATGCATAAAACTAATAAAGCTAATAAAAATTATAGTACCTACTTACCTCAAACTAAAATATTTAACACAAAACGTAGCGAGCGCAACACACGAAAATATAAATGCCAATGCACGTCAAACATACGAGGCAAAAGTGAATTGACTGGAGTAGATGCAGATTATTTGTGGTACAGCTACAACTTAATGCGAGCAATACGGAAAAAAATATTTTCGAATATTTTTCTTCAACAATGAATGAAGTCTATACTTGTCAGGGGTACATGTAAATATTATACAATTGGGAATCAGTTCTCTAAACCACCTGAAGATGCCTTATACAATAAGGATTTGAACAAATTAATAATGCTTAATGCTTAGTTCTTCAAAGAGTTTCAAATAATCATTTTACGTTGCGAGAAACTTTAGCAAATTACTTGTATTTAGTCAGTTGCAACCAAACCATCCCACATGCGAACAAAATTATAGTAGGTAAAGTTTTTATTCCTTATATTTAGAGATAAGTGAGAATAATTTGAAAATAGGAATGCATAAAATACAAGAAAAATTTTTTACTCTTTTACTCACCTAAAATAGATATAACAACAGCTTAAATTCTAACTTATGTCACTAAAATTATATTTAAACAGATTTTTCAAAATTTTTTAAAAATAGTTTCAATTTAAACTTGAAATATCCCGGTTGCGCAGTAACAACTGACTCACAGCCTTCTTGTATTGTGATGCGCGAGAACGGCATAAGCGTACGTTACACGACCAATAATACTGACAATATGTTATTATATTGACAAAAATATTGACCGTGTAAGGTGGACATATTGATGGTTTGATGGATTGAACTGACGCGAATTCGAATTTCCGAATATCAGGCGTCAATATCAGCGAGTAGAGAGATACTGTCAGTATTACTGATCGCCTAGGATGTGCTGTCAATATTGGATCAATCCTTAGTATAACGTCAGCAGCTGTCAACAATGAAAGCAGTAAGCATGCTTTTTAAACCAATCTTGCATCAAGCGCATGTGGGCAGTAATACAACTTGTTAAAAATGCTATCGGACATTGTGGACGTGACTTCATGAATCTTCCAAAGATTTGGGCTGAGTCTGTAGACTTTTAGCTTTTAATGTCCGATAGATAAAAATTAAATAGAGATAAGACTAGTATCACTTTTGTTAATAAAATATGTATACAAAAAATGGACACCCGTTATTACTTGTTTTCTATAAATACGAGTACGCGTAGTTAATAAGTGCAATTTATGTCGGATGTTCAATAGTAATTACTTTTAGGTATTTTTTAGTTTAATTTATCGTAATGACATAAATACCCTTATAACTGTATTGTGGTTGATTTAAGTGAGAAATGCACCAATTAATAAACATAGAACGCAAGTAGGCGTGCATTTATGATATTTTGTTTTTCAAGGATTTATGATTTTTAGTTAAAAAAACAGAAACCAACCTAGATCGATAGCTTTCTATTTAATCGGCGCACGTCTGTCTCCAAGGAACGGTCACTCATCTAACTTACATTCTGTCAATGTCGGCGTACCCCAAGGTTCAGTCCTGGCGCCAACCTTATTTCTTCTCCACATTAATGACCTGCTCTCTTTAACTATCAATTCCATCCACAGTTGCGCTGACAATAGTACGAGTACTCGTCACTCCTACATTTATTTTTTCAGACGAGTCTCGAAATAAGAGCTGAATAATAGACGCATATTTATGCACCTATCACTTTCCCTAATCATTAATTAATCTTAGACTGGGATGCCAGTTCAATTGTCACGCAAGAAATTTACTAACACTTACCCTATCCACATGATACGCTAGGCCCTACAGAACAAAGAATCGTTCAATCTTGTTGGCGTCGCTTTCGAAGACGATCTCAGCAAGCACAAACGCGCTACCTCAATAGCCATATCAGTAGCTAAAAAACTTGGATTTCTCTTCCGAGCCAGAAAATACTTCTCCCCTTCCAACTTCCTTACTCTCTATATCTCCCAAATAAGTCCTAACATCCTCGACTCTATCTAAAGGAGGGCCATTCGGTTCGGCAATGACCAGTTGTCACAAGAAAACTCTCGTTCATCGCTGCGCTGCTGGGGATTTATCCCTTGTCTACCGATATTTCCACGGATTTTGTTCAGAAGAACTAACTGCAATCACACGCCCCTTGACTGTTCCTAAAAGAACAAGAGGCGCGTTATGTATGCATTCCTTTACTGTCAGAGTTACAAAAACCTAGAACATCTCATTTCTATCGCTCAATCATATCAAGGGTAACTAAATTACAGTGTAACGGGTTACGTTGATTTTTACAGAATGTAGTGAATTCCACTTTTTATGAACGCGCTTGAATTGGACCAATATTTGCAGTCTGACTTTTGCGCTTTACGCGTTTTATTATCGTGATTATTTTCTTAAGTAGAGTACTCTAGACCAGGTTCCGTAAATGCGGTTTATTATTGAGGCGATGTTTTATATGTTTTTTAGATATATATATGTTACGGTTAATTTGGATACTTCGCTGGTTTACAAACTAACCAGCTAGTTTGCAAACTAACTAAAGACACTGTTATTTTGAAGGAATCAGCCATTTCCCACAAAATAGCAGATGGTTTATAAACTAGCTGGTTAGTATGCAAACTATCGATTTGCTTCAGTTAAGATGAGGATTTTATTGAGGTTACCTTAACCTAAAAATTATGTTTTGTTTGTTGTCCAGAAAATCTAACGAACGGTGGATCGGAGGGCACCCTAAGGTCGGAACAGGGTTAGCACCTGGTTAGGGGCCCTGACCAGTCTCTTTCCTCGCAGGCGAAGAGGGATCGGTGCGAAAAAATCCACTATTGTTCCTTCCTCTGCGCATGCGCAGGCTCGGGATAAAAAGTAGTACCCATCCCCTAGCCCTAGACTCTTGTGTCAAAAAATACGATACGGTAAGGTGCAAACGTACGGTAGGGGTAGTGTTCAAATTAGCCAGTAAACTAGCTATTTTAGTCAACTAGGATAGTTGTAGTAATCGTATTAACTAAAGACAATTGGATAGTATACAAACTATATAAAATATCTAGTTAATATAAAAGCAATAATGAAAAATCTGTACATAAGGAACAATAGTGGATTTTTTCGCACCGAACCCTCTTCGCCTGCGAGGAAAGAGACTGGTCAGGGCCCCTAACCAGGTGCTAACCCTGTTCCGACCTTAGGGTGCCCTCCGATCCACCGTTCGCTGGATTTTCTGGACAACAAACAAAACATAATTTTTAGGTTAAGGTAACCTCAATAAAATCCTCATCTTAACTGAAGCAAATCGATAGTTTGCATACTAACCAGCTAGTTTATAAACCATCTGCTATTTTGTGGGAAATGGCTGATTCCTTCAAAATAACAGTGTCTTTAGTTAGTTGGCAAACTAGCTGGTTAGTTTGTAAACTAGCCAAGTATCCAAATTAACCGTAACATATATATTATTATCATACATGTTTAGACTTAAGGGAAACCCTTTGTTTTTGTATTGTATACTTGTATTGTAACAAGATAGTAGTTCGGAGTTAGTAGAACAATAGGAGTAAGGACTGTAGATACTTCCGTAACTGTGTGCATTCGCGGCACTTTAGAAACTCCACAAGGAATGTGAAAGTGACTTATAGAGACTGGAAAAATTAATAAATAAATATAGGTATACTTTAGCGGGAGCATTTTGTTGTGTTGGATGTCAGAATGGTAAAGAGAATTTTCTGGAGTGTTTAATTTGCCGAAGAGTTTCTTTGAAGAGAAAATTTAGTGTTGATTTGGTGAACGTTGTAGCAGACTTGATTCCTGATTGGCTTGATGTGTTTAACTAAAATGAATAGTTATATAATATGTGAATCAGAGGTTGAGGTCCTCTTTCTTTTGAGGCCTTTGGAAGGGTAGCTTCTTAGAAAAGTGATACACTCTATATTCCAAATTAGTAGTCAGATTGCTATTTACTATCGAGATTAAAAAATTTGCAGCAGAGTAGATTGGGGTTTTTTCTTTATTTTCAGCTTAAAGAGTCAAGTTTGTTAAGCATAAAGAAGTAAGTTTCAAAAGCAAAAGCAATAAATAGTAGCTTCGTATTAACTATAGTGATACAATACCACTTATTGTTGAAATAAAACTCATACAATCACTAAACCTCAATTATGCAATCAATGACAGGTGCAATTCTAAAAGCGTCTCAAGATTTATTATTCAGAAAACCAGTTGGCGACATACATTGGTAAATATTACTTGTAAAAGCTGCTACTTTGATGTTTTAGTTACACATAATAAAATATATCCATCACTTCTCACTTTCCTGTTTTGAAATTTCAATTTAAGAAATCGAAACCGACGCGATGTGTCGGTACTGAAAAATTTTTAGAAACAAAATCTGTAAAGTCTTGACACGGAACTTCCCCCGCGAAATGAAGTTTAAGTAAAATAAAATTCGAAAATGCACCCTATTTTATCTTTCGTCAACACCAACAAGTTATATTAACTGGTTCGTTCTAAGAACAAATCAGCTTGTATATTTGTTGAGGTGCTGTTACAATGATTAAACACATTCACCGTAAAAACTGACATAATTTTATTTGTTCTTAATTTCTCACCCTATAAAATCGTTTACTTTCCACTAAAATCCTCAGTTTTATCAGATACAGAGTGTCCGAAAAGTTTTAGTAAGGGCAAATATCTCTGCTATTAGTAAAGATAGACACCAAATTTGAGGTGTATCTTATTGGTTAACTACTACTTTTTGATGTAATTTAACGTTTTCAACACCCTGAGGGTGACGTTAGGGAGTTGAGGCCAAAAATTTGAATTGGAACCCTATGCCGCGTTTTATGCTCTGTTTTATGCACACGAACAAGTGTAGGTGTCACGTTAAAGTAAAGAGCTCCGCGATTCGTCCGATCGAGCGACTCCTTGCGAACGACTCTTCCAAGTGAGCTGAACGAGTGAGCGGGCTCTCTTGAAAATGAACGAATGACCCATCCGCTAGCTGGCACTGCTTAAAATTTTATTGCACATTTCTTTTTTTTTTTTTTTGATTTGTGGACTCTTTTAAGTAGCCCTCAGTCACGGTGGTAGATCTCCAGCCTCTCCAACGTTTTATATTAGCTATTTCTTTCCGGTATTGGCTCCGGTTTGTTATACATTGTCACGTATAGACTCAGAGTTGCGGATGAACGTCGGAAGCTCTTCCAGTATATAGTTCGGAATTTGGAAGCCTTAAATAGGTATCTTCCCAAAAGTATTTATTCCCAAACATTGAACTTTGCATTTTCCCTTTTTTGTAGTTTACGAAGAAAAGGCGATGTGGAGTCTTTGGAAATAAATTTTCGTACTTTCTGTACAGTTCTAGAAATTGTCCATTATTTACTTCGTTTGAGATGACAAACAATTAAAGAATAGTTTTTTGAGTCTCGAATCTTAATAACGATTTGGTCTTCCCTGTCTTTTTTTATTTTCTTAGGGCTAAATCCTACATCCTGCCTTTTAAGGTGCTGCATAACTTTATAAAATTTACTAATATCAAGACCCTTCTTACTTTTAATACACTTTTTAACATGGAGTATCTAGGCCATAAAGTATTAGGCTTACAGCCCTGTTTGTGGATCTCACGAAGGCTTTCTGCTGTTTGGACCACGACCAACTGCCAAAAAAATACAGGCTTATGGTATTCGCGGAAACTGCAATTCTTAAAGTTTGTTAAGCGCAATTATTTATTTATTTATTTTACACCCATTTTACAGTTTTTGAACAAATGGGTACAACACATAATTTTAAAATACAGTTACATAATATAATAATAATAACAATAATAATAATAATAATAATAATAATAAAGACTTTTTATTGATACAATAAACAAAAATTGTACATGGCTGCAATAAGATAATATGAAGTAAATAGAAATTTTTTCAGAGGACGAACCAAACTCAGGGTGGCGAAGTCTAGCCTGAAGGGCTACTCAAACTCAACCACTATCAAAGCGAGGTTCGCCTCAAAATATAAGGTAACAGTGTAAAACAAAGATGTCTATCAAAATGATTAGGGGACAGGCGGGTACAGTGGTCAGTCTGGAACAGTGATTAGTATTTTTCTTAGGGATTTTGATGTAAACGATATGATGTAACTTAAAGTAAAATGCACTGAATTTTTTACCATGCTAAAAAACAACGCAGTTTTAAGAGCAATTCACTCATCCAAGAAGTATAACTTTAAAAAGAAAGAATAAGTTTTTTCCCGAAAAAAAATTACTTTGTAAGATTGTAAGTTTACTTTTTACTTCATTTTTATTTAAATTATAAAATGCTAATGCATAACAAGAAATAGTACCTTATGTTTTTGTTGACAACCAATTAAGAATGTTGGTATATTTCTGTATGAGTATTATTCGTTAAAATGCCTCGTAATTTTTTTTGCTCTGTACAAATGATTACCTACTATTTATAATAAATAACTAGCCTTCGTTACAAATGGCAGTTTGTTTTATTATTTAAAATAGACGAACTTGGAAACAGTTAATTTGTCCTATTTGTTCTTATGGATTATATCTTTTATTAAACATAAAAAATTACCAATAAATGAATTTATAAGAAAGGACGAGCCCTACCCTATCCCTCTCGTCCCGCCGGTAGGGTTACCAACCCTCCCGGTTTTGGCGGGAGGCTCCCGATTTTCCAATAAATCTCCCGCTTCCCGACTGACATATTAAAACTCCGGCTTTTCCGATTTTTTATTGCAAACCATAAACGTCCACTTGTAATTTTTCAAAGATATAGATAATACTTCTACATTAAGTTTATTAAAATTTTAAAAATAAGTTAACAGATATCTCTTTTCCCGAGAAATGAAAATAACAATAACTCTTCATATTTATCAGGTACTCTTGGACAAAAAAGACAAAAGGAAGATTATTTGATAATATATCGACGAGCAAAATTATTCGTCCACCTCCAAAAAAAAATAAAGATGTACATAGAATGTATTTATCTGCTCTTATAGTGATAAAAAATTCCTAAATATAAATTCTAAATTATTTTTAAGAGCAGTTTGACACTCCATGGTCTAAAGAATACAGCAAAATTTTAAAATTTGTTGCAAATCATCATAACTGCCTCAAGGAATCAGACATTTGGTAATAAAATTATATCAAGAAAGAAGATCTCAACGAAACATAAGAAAAATTGTTGGAAGAAGCCGGTGAACAGTTGAATATATTATAAAAAAAAAATTAAACAATCCATACAACAAAAACCTTGTCAGGGAGAGGTAGACAAAGTACTGACTTTTCGAGAGAAACAAGAAATAATAAGAAAAGTTAGTGAAATCTGCTAACTACTACGACAGATACAGTGCAAAGTTAAACTAGTGATTACAAAAAGGTTATTCATGTAACAATAATAAGAAAATTTTTAAGAAGCCGGGGTATACAGGTACGAGTTGGTCGAAAGATACTATTAGTAAATGAGAAAAATATGAAGAAGCATCTCGAGTTTGCTCAGAGGCATTTTGACAAAAATACTGAGTCCTGTCAGTATATATGATGTTTATCATATATACTGACGAAACAAAAATTGAGTTGTTTTATAAAATAAAAAAGGTTTTGGTGTACAGAAAGCGCGGGGAAGCCTACAAATCTAAAAATTTAATTCCAACGGTAAAACACTGAGGGGGTTCCGTTCTAATCTGGGGTGTATGTCATGGCATGGGGAGGGCCAGCTCCATTTTACTCACGAAACTATGGATCGGTTCGTCTACATGGACATTTTAAAAAAGAATTTAAAACAAAGCCCGGAAAAAATGTGAATTGGAGACAATTTCTTATTTCAACAAGACAACATTCAAAGCACACAGCGCGGATCGTTAAAGAGTGGATACTGTATAGCGTACCAAGAGTGTTGGAAATGTCACCGCAATCCCTAGACGTTAACCTGAATCAATATCTATGGTGGGAACCCTAAGAAAGGGTGAAAGAACATAAAATTTCCAACAAAGAGGCGTTAAAAGCTAGATGTCAAGAAGAATGGTCAAAAATTGAAGTAGGTTTTGTTATAAAACTGGTAGAGTCAATGCCCAACAGGTTACAACAAATTATAAAATCAGAAGGGTACCCCACACGTTATTAGTTTTGGCATGTTTGGACCAATTTCGAAAAAAAATGTTGGTGGACGAATAATTTTTCTCCCTTGGTTTTTAAGACATTGTGTTTTATTATTAATTATATTTTTGAAAGACATTGTCTAGGTTGGACTTTATACTACAGTTTTTAGTACAAGAATAGTTGTTTTTATTTTCGTAATGAAAGGCAAATAAACTTAAGTAGTTTTAATTTCATCAAAATTTTTTTTTAATTTTATAAGTGGACGAATAATTTATCTCTCGACTGTATATTTATATTTCTAGCTCAGAAAAATATACAAAATTTAAAAAGTCAAGAAAATAATTACATTTAAAATCGATCTGGCAATCTCGCTTGAGTACTTTTACAAAATAAAATCTGACTTATTAAAGAGAAAAAAATATTTACCAATTTTCTCAAGAAGTAATTATTTTTACGAAATGGCGAAAGCGACAAAGATTATAATCTCGGAAACTCCCGCTTTTTGTTTCCTGAAATCTGGTAACCCCCCTCCCCATATGAAATGCCACTGTGTCCTAGTTTTTGATTTTCTAGTGTTGGCCATCTCAGTTTAAATACGTGTTTTACAGTTTTTAATAAAACAACCCCTACGGGGGTAAAATGGGCGTTAAAAGTTTGTAATGAAGTAAAATTGTTACACGATTCTATTATCTTGAAACTACATGAAAATATATACCACGCGGACGAAGTCGCGCCCGGAAGCTAGTTCTTTAATATAGATCGAAACAGGATTAGCTCTCTAGGGTTAAAATTCTACTTCATACCGGGAAGCAGCAACTGATTGCAGATTTCCCGAAACTTTTTACCTCGTAAGTCCGTACAGTGAGTCTTTAAATAAATTCTGGCACACGCCGTTCGAGTTCTCCCGCAACCGATTCCTTTTATTATAGTGGGAAGTAAGCATTTGTGAATTTCGATAAAATCAAGAATCCCGCGGGCTTATCCCGTTAAAAGATGGTGCCAAAAAGTTTATTTTGACAGAACATACGCGCGGTCCGCGGAAATCCTTTGATTTATATTTTGAGCGTTAAGAGAGACAACTAAGAACGAATTTTTTAAATTTAATATAAAGTTCGTTTGAAGTGAAAAAGTGATTTAATAGTGTTGCATTCCTGAAAGTATACGTGCACTTAATAAAGAAGTTCTGCGATGAGCAAAAGCCATAGAAGAAAAGTAAGTTAAAGTTTAACTTTTACCTTCAACACAGATAATTTTGTTTTGAACAAACACTATCTGTTTATCTAAAACAGTGACATGCGGTGACAATTATAAAGGGGGAAGTAATCCGATAAAAATAATTAAAATTGACATTGCATTTTACATTTGCGATCATCATTTAAATCTGCAATGCCGACTGCGTTCCAGTGGGATTTCTTTCCCACTTATATTGAAACGTAAACAGGGTCAGCAGAATCATTGATAATATTTTGCAGCCGTCTAATAACTCATATTTTTCGTAAAACCCCTTGTGAAAATAACTGGTAAATTTTTTAACGATTTTCCCACCCTTGTCTCTCAATTAATAGGAACCATTGACCTGCCAGATTTACTATAACCAATTGCTGCCATCAAATAATGCCTATTATGGTAAAGGCTATGATGTATGACAAGTCATCAACTAGTTTTAGTAGTGTGGCAGTTTACTTAAGGGGGGTTAGCTCATTTTAGTTCATTAATGCCAGAATCTTATGACCTATCAATGTACTTACCAAAAGAAGAAGTACACTCCTTAACACCGTTGACATGAGCCAATAAACATATTCAATTTGGTGCCACTTGCTGTATTATAAATTTGTTAAACAACTCACTACCAATAAATTAAAACTCCTGTAAGTAAACTCAAGAAGTGTACACAATGAAACAATGTTAAAAGTAACTTAGATGCTAACTTTAGTCTTTAATTTAAAGAGAAAAAGCATTGTGAAATAAGTGTCAAACGTAATAAAAAAAATGATAATTTTCTAACTAGTTCGAGGAAGTTACAACACCTTTATAGTGCTATAATACTACGTTAAGTCGGTCTTTTAATATAAATATGGTTATTCTGAACATGACTTTCTTGGCGATTATGAAACTAAGTATTGGAGACTGTTCTAAAATAAAATACCCAAACTAAACTGGTCGACAAAAAAATCGGCAAATGCAATTTTTACTCGACTTTTCAAGCTGCTATAACTTTTTAAAAATTTATCTTTTTTGAGAGCGGTTTTCGGATATCGATAGCCTGTCTTTCCCAGATCAAGCATCCAGATCTTCTACTTTGTGAACGTCAGTATTTTGTGTAATTATACTGTTTTGCATCAGCCAGCCATCCAACACCGCCCCGCCCCGCTCTACAGCCTTAATAGCTAGTCCAGTTGACTCCTCCCTCCATGTCTGTCTGTTTGTTTTTCTTTTGTATATTCCAATCATTCTGCAAATACAAAATGACCTTAAATTATACTTGGTTAAAATGATATACCTGTGTCATTTTAGACACACTGCTGCTATGTCATTTTAACAGAGTTAATCGTTAAAAAAAAGATACCGAAGTTTACAATTAAATTTACATATATAGCGGTCTAGGTATACATTACATTTTGTTTATTATGCCTAGATCGCTATATAACTGCACCCCACGCTTTTAAATTTAATATCCTATTTAAAGACCAAATGGTTTATAGCTGTACAAGTTAACAGAAAACCGGGGTATGCATGTGTGTGGAGTAAAGGGAGGCGCAATTTGTTAGTTGCTTTACTTTCCGGACGATGTGCGCACTCCACACCCCGATTTTCTGTTAACTATAAAAGGAAAAAAATATTTTTTAACTTTTTAGTACGCTACTCATAAGAGTATTTTTTAGATTTTTAGTGAATTAAGTTTGGAAAATACAGGAGGTCCCAAAAATAAAATTAATTTGTTATTAACAACATTACAAAAAAGTACCGGTATCTCCATAAAAAGCTATAAATTGTAAAAAAAGAGCATGGTTATTCAAAAAAATGATGTAGCACAATACAAGGTGGCTCAAAAAGCCGAAAGTCACAATTTAAATTGAAATTTTTAGCCACCATGTGTGCCCTAGATAAAATTTTTGAATAACCTTTTGAATTTGAATTTTTGAATAATCTTTTTTGACAATGTAGAACTTTTTATGTGGATGGCTGACTGATGTAAAACAGTATAATTACACAAAATACAGACGTTCACAAAGAAGAAGATCTTGATGCTTAATCTGGGAAAGACAGGCTATCGATATCCGAAAACCGCTCTCAAAAAAGTTAAGTTTTTAAAAAGTCATAGCAGTTTGTTTGTAAAGGCGATATTCAAAAATAACTTTTTTTGGGACCTCCTGTATGTTCCAGTTCCACTGACATAAAAAAATTTACTCTAGTACATTTGCAGTGGCAGTTTACGTTTAAATATCGATTTTATGTCTTTTTAGCTTCACGTGGATTAGGCCTTTTACATTTTTGAGCCACCCTGTATGTCTAGATCAAATTTTTGAATGGCAATACTATGTTCTCATGATGCAGAACTTTTTATAAACAGACACATTTTTTCGTAAAATCAATAATAACAATTTTTTCATTTCAAAGACAGGCTGTATATTTTTTTTTAATAAAAAAAAACATATTTATTGTATTGTCACCGGAATGGTACAAGTTTGCAAAGTTTCAAATCGATACGACAATTATATGTGGGTGAAAAGTGAGTTGTAAGATTTCATTACAGTGTTAAGTAACAGGTCAAATTAATAAAAACGTGTTAATTAATAACGGGTTTTGAGCTACCTCTTCAATATCAGTCAGGCTCTCGGCATCAGATATTCTCAATATTTAAAATAAAAATTAATTTGTAACCTAACATTTCTTCACAAATAAAACTTCAAAACGACATCATGGCAACTCAGATAGCTGTCTGCTAGGTATCTACTACATGTATGTACATGAAATAAAAACATCTTCATCTGATGTCTACTTAGATGTTCTGATACAGTAATTCAAATTAATAATTTTATTAAGGTACATATCTTTGTCGAAATTAGAAGAAATCTTCTATGAAACACGTGAGAAAGTGCAATTTTGTTTAACTCGTATAAACATTGCACCCGTTAACAAAGTAAAACATTTCCTAATTGGTTACTTAAATACTCAATTGTGATAATATATCTGAGGCGTTTGGGTTGATTAATCAAGATTTTGTCATAAGAGCTAATTGTTCTTGTCTTATTTTTTTTTTAAAGGGAACCGCTTTAAAAAAATGCAGCTTATACTGGACAGTCATTGTTAAAGAAACTTAAATAGTATTAAGCACTGAATGTTGCTTGTCATACCATACATAATTTCGCTACTCAAAGACAAACTAAGACCTACAAAAATTATATTTTCCTTTTTAGAGAAGCACGTCTTCGAAAAGTAGTCGATCCGGTTCACTGATAAACAGTTTCTTAGAAGACATATCTGAAGAGAAGTTTGAAGGCCCCAAATATGAAGTCAAAACGTCAAAAGTTATGGGGAGGTAAGTGATAATTTCAATGTACTAGATGTAATTTCTTCTTGGCTAACCCCGGACGTTTCTCGTAAATGTTTTGGTTTAGTTGGTCAACTAAGCTCGCATAGTCTCTGTATTTATCGTTTTTCTCTTTTCAATATAATTCATGAGAATAATGTCCAATAAGTAGTCCCTAATGAAGATCGCCACAGCTTTTGCGGCGGCGGTCAGTTCACCCCTCACTATTTCTATTTTTGTTTGGTGTCTAGTTGTGCGATTCGATGTCTCATCGATAGTAAAGCTCGTCTCAAGCTCTTTCGTTGACCTATTGCCAGCAATAAACTATTATCGACACTATCTGTAATAAAACCCGATAAATTTGCAAGAACGATATATATATTTATAAAATATGTTTATAAAATAACAGGTAACGAAAATTTTAATATATTCAGTAAAGGGTAATGGAATAAAGTATTTTTTACCTGATTTAATAATTTCGAAATGTTTTAAGCTATTTTCTATCCATTTGGTAAACCGTGAAGTTGTAATTATAATTTCGATCGTATTTTTTGTTATTCCGAACGTGCTAAAAAATATTGCGTCCTTGGAAAGACGCTGGTCATAGTACTATTTTGCTAATTGCTAAGTGCTAATTTAAAAATAAAATATTTATCGACCGATGCCAAGCAAATTGTTGAAAATGTGTACTTATTTCGTTACTGAACAGGGGGTTTAATGTAAATGCAGCTGCAGCAGAAGCGTCTTCATTAACGAAAACTCCTTTGTCTACAGTTAAAGATGTTGTGACAAAGCAAATTAAAGATAAAATATTAATGGAATCACAACGATTGCGATAGTAGCGCACTGCTTATTTAAAATCTATAATAAAATACAGATTAGAAAATCGTTCCATTATCTATCTCGATAAAACATGATTTGATACACTCGACACCCGGACACTCCAGCAAAAGACTGGGTAGATCTATCAGGAAGATGCCCCATCAAACAAGGGAAAAAGAATTACCATTTTGCATGCTGGTTCCGAAGATGATTGAGTTCCAAATTGTTTGTGGTTTCCCTCTAAAAATATTAAAGATTCATCTTTGCACTACCGTGACGACACTGCGGCAGAACTTTTTGAAGATTAGTTTAAAAATCACCTATAGCCCAATGTGCCTAAGAGAAGAACAGTATAATTATTGTAATGGACAATGTTAGTTACCATAGCCGTCAAATAAAGTTTCTTATTCAAATATATTAAAAAATAAAATATATTTTGAAAATGCATATAAAAAATGTGATATAGCAATATTAAAAACATTTAATATTAAGAAGAAATAAGTGTGTGATACCATGCACTGATGCCGATATGGTGTATATCGTATTACTGTATTTTTAACCCAATTAATGAAGCATATGTGAACAAAACGTCTATTTTAATTTTTCCATAAAATGCTACGAAACCGGTTGAAAATGCACGTAAAACGCGCGAATATTGACTCCCCTTCGCTCCTCCGCTCTTCCCACTACTCACGGCTTTCGCGCGCTCGGCCATTTTCACGCACTTTTACGTGCACTTTCAACCGGTTTCGTAGCATTTTATGGAAAAATTTAAATATGCATTTTGTTCAATTTAACTTGTACTTTTCAAATCCATTTCAGTAATTAAAATCGGACGACCCATAGAGCATCCACACCTGTTGCAAAATAGTGTGTTGAAAAATTAAAATGACGATTGTGGCAAAACTAATCGTCCGACAGCATCCGGGTTTTGCACACATAAAGCTGCTATAAATTACTACTCTATCCCAAAGTTTGAGCCCTCTACGTTTAAAAATGGCCGATTTATAATTTTTTTAAAAAACTCTTAATTTTCCGGGTTTTCTCGATTTTCTCCGTTGTTGCTTATCCGATCGGGACGTTCGACATCTAATTTTGTTCGCATTTCTATTCTCTACAAATCGTTCATTTACACCATTAAGATTGCTTAATTACTTTCCATTTTATAAGCAAAAAACTAAAAAAATCGCGTTTTTTTGCTTAAAAATGTTTATAACAAATTAAAGGAAAAAATTTCAGAGTTGGAAATATAACAGGAATCATCTACGGTTCGTCTTTCAGATGATGGCACAAGCGGTTTTCTAATAGTATTAATGTCAAAAAATCGCTAATATTTTGCTCTGTTGCTTGGCCTATTTGTAAATTTTCGAGATCGGTGAGCACTTACTGAGTATAGTATAACTAAAGGTAAGTGAAACCGCAAAAAAAAGGTAACGAAGCCGACACCTTTGACGCAGCCGTGCCGATAAGGTCCAGCCATAGGCGTCCCAAAATATTATAACCAATTTAAGATGGGACACAATAAAAAGTTTTAACATTTTAACCAAATATTATTTATAGGTATATCAAAACCTAACTGAATCTGCAAAAACGATGTTTAACCATAGAAATAATTGTATTCATGGGCGTATCGTCGACCGATAGTTAAGACTTTAAATTAATGGCATAAATACGTTGTTATTTTTATGATCGTTTTGTAGTAAGTGTAACTATATTATATTGTAACTATATCTATTGTCATGATCGAGATCAGCTATTCAACTGAGAACCAAGGACACACATAAGGGCTCGGATGCGTTCCCGAGAATCTTGAAATTATTGGAGTTTCTTACGTGACCATGGCCATCGTAATAATGGCTATTTTTTTTTTTTTTTTGGGGTAAGAGGTGAATCTTCCAAAGATACCCACATGCGACATTCGCGGGTTATGTCACGATTTTTACTGACTAAACACCCCCCCTAGAGTAGTTGGTTTCGGACCGGAGTCTATAAACCAAGTATCTCTCGATAGATTATAACCGCTCGCATGACCCGTTGTCATGCCGAACTTTTATAACCCTCCCATATTTTCGCATACAAATATGGGGTTTATCTCTGTCCTGAAGGGAAAATTTTTACAATATTGCCTTAAGGTAACAAAAGTCCTACTTAAGATAATATTTATTTTGTCTCTAGCCTTAAGATATTTGTATGTTACATACGGTGTTAAGTAACTAAGTGTGCATGACATGCTATTTACCTAAGTAATCTTAAGATGTGGGAACTTAGATATTTGACTTAATTATTGGTATTCAGGCCCGCTCGCACTAGCACTTGCGCTCGCGTTCGCACTCACACTATCGCTAGCATTTGCACTACACTCGCACTAGCACTTCACTTTTGCCTTTTCATTACTCTATTTGATTCCTTGGTCTTCTTTTGTAACACCTATTTTGACTATATCCTGAAGCAATCGAGACCGTCAGTAGACGCAATGTTGCTGTAAAAGCTCAATAAACGTCTTTTCTTGAAAACTTTCGAAGTTTTCATAAGATCTTTGTCTTCCAAAAGTATATTTATCCGCTTTTGAAAGAATTTCGTTCAAAACTTGAATTTCTATCAAGGTTCCTCTGTATTTTCTGGAAGAGCATTGTGAAAAGCGGTTTTCACAACAAATGCTATATATTTTAGAAACCTGTAAAATTCATTATCAACAATAAAACAAAAATATCTACATGCTGTTGGAATCGTCAAAAGATTCGGAACTAGAATCATTCGCATTTTGAATCACAAGTGGCGCTACTGGCGGTAAAATAGGATATTCGTCTTCTTTTTTTATAACGTGGGCTACACAGTTTCTCCAAATATCACGGCTCAATTCACTTATTACTCGTCGAATATTATCCAGTACCACTGCACTTAATGTTGGTGACTGATTACATTTACGAAGACGTTTTTTTATAGTGCCCCAAATCATTTCAATTGGATTAAATATGCAATAATAAGGAGGTAACCGCAACAGGGTATGGCCGTGTCTAGTGCAAAGATTATCAATTACATATTCATTTTTAAAATTTCGACTCTATCATTTTTATCAGCTCTTTTTTTACAGGGACCTTTTCAGGAATTTCCATATTTTTATGCCTCATAAAATTTAAAATGTCTTCCTTTTTAGTATTATTATTCGGTATTTTGTTTAATATACGCGAATGATATGGTGCATTGTCCATGACGATTACCAAGTTTGGTGGAATGTTCGGTAAAAGCTGATCAACAAACCACTTTTCAAATAAATCCCCAGTCATGTCCTCATGATAATCGGCAGAAGATTGGGTTATGTTTTTGGCAGACAAAAGCAGTGCATTGGGCACGAAACCATTTTCACCTCCGGCATGAAGTATTATCACGCGCTTTCCTCTTGAACACGGTGCATTTAAGCTGCAATTTTGAGTTTCATCTACCCAACCGTACTGAACAACATCATGAGTATCAAACCATGTCTCATCTAGATACACTATATACCTATTTGATTCCCGGTGTTCTTTTATTTTACGCAAATATTCTTGACGATGTTCAACAAGACGGCGCGATTCCATTATAACCATCCGATTATCAATTTTTTTGTGTTTAAATCCGCAATCTAATAAAATTCCTCGAAGAGTTTCCAATGACTGGTAATGTAATCAGGGTAATCGCGTAACTTATCCCGGATCATTTCTAATGATGGCACCGTATTTTCCTTATATACATTGTACACAATTCGTCTAATGACATCTTTTGCTGCCTCGTCAACTTTCTGAAACTTTTGATTAGTTTTCTTTCGCTTTACCGAATGATCTGTAACATCTCTTGTTTTAATTACGCGATAAATTGTAGATATCGAAAGTTGTGTTAATTCGTTAACTCTTTTTATAATGGCTTTATCTGACTGTGCCGGATTTTCTTTTTTTAAACAGCCGTAAATATTTAGAATTATTCGTTGACTTTGAACATGTAAATTTTTATTAAACTCCGGACATGTTTCGACTGGCGATGCCACGGTCGGTACCGAAGGTAATTCAACATGTAATAATTCGCTTTCATCTACCTCAAAAGGTCGCCAAAAAGCCATTATTATAATAAAAATTCACTTACATAAACCAAGTATCTAAAAACAAAAATAATACGCACTTCACTGGTCAAAACCTAAAACTTAACTGTTTCACATAAATCATGTTCTAAACGAGCATCTGTCTTGAGGTAACGTCTTAATTATAATAAAATGACTCCTTCCACTGCATGCGCCAATATAATATTACCATTAGTGGAAAAGAGACAAAACAAATCGTCGCTGCAGGTGTCCCTTCACGAGACAGGCAGCTGCTGTTTGAATTAATACCGAAGTAATCACTAACAAACCTGAATGAAATGTGGGATACTTGCTATGGGGAATCGAGCGAGCCCGGTATGAGCGGCAGGCGTTTGTCTGGCTTTTTATACCACTTAAATCTTAATAATTTAGATTTATGAGATTCACTTAGGACTGGCAAAACTATAAGTATTGTATATTATTTTTTTCACAATCATATTATTCTCTAAAAAAAATACAAAAACTAGTCTAATTGGTATGAAATATTGTTCGTAACATTATAATGGGTTATGCGGAGTCACGATGTCTGTTGATGTGCAACGGGTCGTGGTAATTATTGATACTAGCAGTTTAAAGTCGATTCCGATTATTTAAGAAATTTTTGAATTCTAAGAACTAATAATTCCAAGAACTTGAACTTTACTTGCTTTTATCAGAATTATGGACGACCGCTTCGTGGCCCATCTTTCACGGTAAAGTTGATAACAAATTTAGAAACAACACGTTTTACATAACTAGGAGAAACCGGTCTATCTGGAACAGGCTCATTAAAAAGTCTAGCTGCTTCATTAAAATTAAGATGCGACTGTTTATGGAAAAACAAATTCAACTGTGTTCTCGTTGCTAGGATCCATTTTTTTTAAGTAAAAATAATTAAAAAAAAAAATTTGGCAATGGAAAAAAAAATTCAAGGGCATCGTGTATGGTGTCAATTGAAAGCTTACTGGAGCACGAATTTAACGCTCTATATGACGTATTTTTTTATTGCATTTTTAAAACATTTTTCGGCAAAGACGCTTAAAAATTGCTGCCCCCCACCAGAAGGATCGTTCAGAAAAATCTGAAAAAATCATGAACATTAAGAATTAGGTGTATCAGGATTGAAAAATTCTAGCGCATTCAATTGTTATCAACAATTTAATTGTTTATTTCCTTATAAATGCTGAATCATTGGTTTTAGAGAAAAAGATTTTCGACAAAAAATATTTCTCACGATGTAAGGGACAATTTTTGTTCTTACATGTTTTTCAAAATATTTAATTTAGCCCACTCAGATCCGCGCATACGCGATGTGATACGGCGTTAGTGCCGTCGGCGGCGGGTAGCGTGGCAGATGGACAGAAATCGGGCGGCCGAGGTTTGCTCAGGTTAAGTCGACGGTTGATGGCACGGAACACTAATTGTGCAAATATAGCTCGCACTTGACCGATTTTCTTTATATCAAATCACTGATCAACAAGAATTTAAAAAAATTGTATTTGGCTTTGCATACTCCTCGTAATTGATCTTATATAACAATGTATTAATTTAAAAAAATTTAAAAATTAAAAATTTAAAAGATTTTATAGAAAAAAAGTAGGAGTATTCTGGTTCATTATTTAAAATTATTTGAATAGAAATATAAAAAATACATCAATAAAAACAAATCAAAGCAAGTCGGAAAAAACATTGATTTTGATGAATAATGTCAACAGAGTAATTATTTTTTTTATTGCGTCTTTCTTGGAAAACCAGGTTTCATATGAACAAATAGATAACATACGATGTATATTTATAAATCATAACAAGAAATATCAAAATATTATTTTTAACAAGTTAAATTTTCCAGTGTATGTACTATGTAATAGAGAAGTTCCACATTTGTTATTTTTAAATAAAGATATAAAATTATAAGTGTAGCTGCTTATTTTGCACATACG
Organism: Philopedon plagiatum; assembly: GCA_963971165.1. Lineage (NCBI taxonomy): Eukaryota > Metazoa > Arthropoda > Insecta > Coleoptera > Curculionidae > Philopedon > Philopedon plagiatum. The sequence goes on from OZ020196.1 coordinate 28,983,169, forward strand.
TCTCCATTGTAAAGTACTCGGTTTTCTTCCTACTGATTTTTAGTCTTCTAGCTCTTTCCTTTTTAACATATTTATTCCCTGATGTTATTCCCTATTATCTATTTTAAATAACATATCAGGATTTTTTCTAAAGATTTAGTATGCAGAAAGTGCCACATAAATCATTAGCATGATAACAATAATTAAACCACAATAAACATATTTGTTTCCCAAATTCCCAGAAATTATATCAAAACCTGCACTAAAAAAACCAGATTGTGTCTAGCATAAGTGTATAAAATCTGGTGTATTTCAATTCTTTGTGACAGTACAACGCTACCACTCTTCGAAATATCGAGACATCGAGTTTAGTGTAGTATTTTAAAAAGTTAAAAGTCTTTCGTGCCAACCGAGTTCAGTTAAAAACCAAATAAGTACCAAAACAATAGAGAAATCGTCACTAATTTGTCAACCTACATTCAGAAAAATGAAGGGATATCTGATCTTCACCATCCTGCTCCTCCTTACCATCACTACTGAAATTGTGGTTGGTGACTGTCTATCGGGGAGATATGGAGGCCCTTGTGCAGTATGGGACAACGAGACTTGTCGTCGAATCTGTAAAGAAGAAGGACGCGTCAGCGGTCACTGCAGCCCCAGTCTCAAATGTTGGTGTGAGGGATGTTAAATTTTTTAATATCGGATTTACTAAACTTACTTTTCTTAATACCATATTATATACTCGTATAATTGTGTTATATGGTTAGTTTAACTTTACTTCCAGCAATTTTTAGAAGTGGCTGTAAATCTGTAATAATGTTTTTCTTTAATCTTTAAAAAGTTAATAAAGGTATAAGTAATTGTTTTAAAAAACTATTTAATTTTGCATCTGCACATTGCAAGCTCAGTCCTGAGCGAAACTGGTTTAATTTTGTTTAATTTTGGGAGGGTTCCTATTATCGTAGATAATCAATATTATAAGTGCTTCGAAAAAAAATTCGCAAAAATGAGTTGCTAAGCAATTTTTTTAACTAGAGGCATGAGTGTCGGGATTATAAAAATCTAAGTCTAAAGATAAAGATTCTTGTCACCTGCATAAATGCCATTTGTTGACAAAGTTGCTTAGCAACGTATTATTTGGAATTTTTTCAGATATAACATCATAAGAGAGAAAATTTTGTCGAATATTTCACTCATACATTGTGTAATAATGTAACAGGTACTGAATAAATAAGTCTAAATATAAAAAATTACAATGTAAATTCCTCATTGTCATGACAACCTACATGACCAGTAAAATTCCTAACCAGATAAAAAATGTGAAACATTCATTGTCAAAATGGTTTTTATCTACGACTAATGTATAATGTAAGTATTATAGTTGTAGTTTTCGCAATATAATGCCACCTATTAATCCCTTAGGAAATAATGACAAGGGATTAATAGTCCTTATTCCCGCTCCAATCACAAAATTTCTCAAATCAAATAATACCATGGAAACAAAATACACCAAGTCAAAAGTGTCACTGTCAAACGCGTAGTGTTTATGTATTCGTATTGGGATGGATGAAAATGAAGAGGCTTTTACTTGTACACCTCCAGAAATTGTACAACTAGCTACAGCAACAACATCTACCTTAATACCGGAAACATCGAAATCTATTTATAATAAAACATACGCAAACTTCAACGAATGGCGTCTTCGAAATAACACAAATTCATTTTCCGAAAATGTTCTACTAGCCTATTTCGCTGAACTAAGTGCAAAATACAAACCATCTTCATTATGGTCATTTTATTCAATAATTAAATCTATGTTAAGAATAAACCATGACGTTGATCTGGAAAAATATGGAAAACTACGAGCGTTTTTAAAAAGAAAATCTGAAGGATTTCAAGCAAAGAAATCTTCCACTCTGACCTCGAAAGAAATTAAGACATTTATTGACAAAGCTCCTGATGAAGTTTTTCTTTTACATAAGGTAAATATACATAGGTATTTAATCTAATCTATTAAAAAACTCATATTCTTATTTGCTTCAGGTTATATTAATTAATGGAATTATGGGCGCATGCCGGTCAAACGAGCTTTATGAAATGAATATAGAAGACGTAAAGGATCTTCAAACAAACTTCTTAATAACAATACCCAAGACTAAAACCAAAATTGTACGAACATTCGTCATAAACAGTACGTTTTACAACATTATAAAGAAGTACATCGATCTCCGCCCGTCACATGTAAAAATCAATTCATTCTTTCTAAATTATCAAAAATCCAAATGTACAATACAACGTATAGGAAAAAACAAATTTGCAGACATTGGTAGACAAATTGCCAAATATTTAAACTTGCCAAATCCTCAAACTTATACCGGCCATTGTTATCGCAGATCATCTGCCACTCTGTACATTGATGGAGGAGGCGATATAACTGGATTAAAGCGTCATGGGGGCTGGAAATCTACACAAGTAGCTGAATGTTACATTGATCAGTCTAGGAGTAACAAGACAACTACAGCAGATACTATTACTAAACAAATAAATAGTAATGAAGCATCTTCTTCCTTTGCAGCAACCGACATTCCAAATATTTGTATTGAAAACTCTTCCAAACTTATTCATAGTTCTCGGCCAATACAGTTTATTAATTGTACTATTACTAATTTTAATGTTATTGACAAATAAAGTTGTTCATTAAAAATCTCAAATTAATAAATTAGTCGTAGATAAAGTAGAGTATACTACTCACAATAATGGCTATTATTACCTCAGAATATTTACTCCCTCGCCGCTTACGCGGCTCGGTTCGTAAATATTCCTCGGGAATAATAGCTATCATTATTGACTCGTGGTATAATCTACTATTATAGGTATTCTAATTGCTCTGTTGCTAGGATTAACTTCAATACAAACAAGCGGTTTTTTCTATGTTTTGAAAAGAATTTTTGTTCGAGAAATATTCTCCTTAAATATCGCTCGTGCTTCAAAATTAACCAAATAATGTTTCATTCAAGCGGGTTTTCTTTAGAAATTTTACTCGTCCTAGCGGATTCGTAAAATCATAGAAAACACGCTTTTATGAAAAATTATCCGTAATTTTAAAGCACTTCTGGTATTACCCCCGAAAATTTTTTCGATTGTTGTGAAGGTTTGTTGCTCGGCTTTCGAGAATGACATGTTTAACAAAGCCACGAGACGCCAGCCGAGTGGTTTTGAATAAAATGTCATTAGCAAAATTGTCATAAAGCAACAAACTTAAATAGTACAAGAGAAAAATTTTGTCATCTAAATTTTATCTCGAATGGCATTCGACATGACTATTTTACGAAAAAAAAATAACACTTTTAGGTAAACAGAGTTGTTTATTTAACAGAAAACTTTCAACTGACGGATTAAAGTGACAATGATTGAATAGAGTGCATGACAAATTGATGATAATTTTTCTAAACCCGCGAGAGCGCGTATACGCTCGAGTGTTTTAAAAAAATTAGGCAATTTGCTAATGCAAGAGGGGTATTAGGCTGACTATTTCCTAACAAAAAATATTACAATATAATATTTTAATATCATGCAAACATTCGACGTTTTCTTAATTCTTAGTGTCAAAATTATACAGTGTGACCAGTAAAATCCGCATCATCTGGGATTTTTTTTATTAATAGCTTTATTCGAAATTTGACTCTGGCATCAATTTCTGCATCGATCGAGATGAAAATTAACCAAAAACAAAAATAGTAGTCACGTGATTCGTATTATCTGCCAAATCTTAATTTTTTCCAATAAAAAATCAAAAGGGGTTATTTCTCAAAATATCGGAAAAAGTTATTACAAAAAGTTTTTCTAAATGCAATTTTTAGCCCATATGCAAAATCTCAGCTGCACAAGATAATTTTGATTGCTTGCCCATTTTTTTCAAATTGCACCACTGTTGCAAAATAAGACTCAACCCAACCTACATAAAACTTCTTAGTTTTGACAATGCTTTATTCCAGACACATTTTCGTTAAAGTAGCGCCATATTAAATGTGTGTTTTTCTACAAAATCCAAATAGGGCTACTAAAATTTGGTCACATGTGATGCAAAGTTTATTTGGTTCTGACCCTGTATAAGGTAACTTTATAAAATAACTATTTTTGAAAACGTAGTTTGTGTCTAAAAGTAATACACCTTAATATTAGGAAAATAGTTTAATTGAAAAGAGTCAAATTTTCTAATAAAAAAATCATAATATGAAAATTAAAAGCATTTAAAGTTCAACCTTTTTAATTAATAACAAACTATTTTTGGTATTTGAATATTAAATTAAAAACAATTCATAAACTTAAAATTACATTTCTGTGTGCCTTCCATTGCGTTCAATACAAATAATTGTTCTTTTGGACACATCTTTAATGGAGTTTCTGATACTAAGGGGCCTTATTTTTAAAATACAGTTTCGAATCACCGTTTCCAAATGATCAACATTACGGAAAGGTCTTTGTTTGTAAACTTTTTGTTTTAGGTAACCCCATAAGAAAAAATCAAGTGGGGTTAAATCCGGAGACCTAGGCGGCCAGTATTGCTCCATAAATACGCCCAATTACTTTGCCCCTAAATATTTCCAGTTTTTTATCATTTGTTTTACGGCCAACTTGTTTTTGGTGCATCATCGTAAGGTACAATAGTAATTAATTTTTTGGAAACTGCACTTAAATAATAAAAGACTATTTTTACTTTTTTTATAACATAGCTTCATAACAAATTTTAACAATGGGGTTTTAAATTAAATCGTTGAAAGTAGATAAACTTTACGTAAAGTTAAACGAAAATTTATTTTCCACTTAATGCATACGTCACTGATGATACTGTGTACTTGTTTGTATTAATTATAATGTGTATTACTTTTAGACACAAACTACGTTTTCAAAAATACCTAGTTATTTTATGAAGTTACCTTATACAATTTGCACTAGTGCATTAATTATCATTGTAATTCGTTTCCTATTGGTTCAAAATTGCCAAATGCATCATTTTTATTGGTTAATATTTTTTAAGGAAATAGTCACAGGAAAAAATTTGATGATACCCTATACTGAGTAATAATAATATAGTGATTTTTTTTTAAAGCGGGCCATAGGTTTTATCTTTTAAGCCAATTTAAGGCCCTGTTATATTAGAAGTATAAAGATGGACATTGGTGCTTAGCACCCCCAAAACTCTAATTATCACCACCAAAATGTACAACCCTCCCCCCTATTAGGCGTAGTTAAGGGAGGCTTGAGGGTGCGTAGGCCCCCCAAATCTCTAATTAGCACCCCAAACAAAATTTTTGGCCATATGCTGAATAGGGTCTAGGGCACCCCCTAGCATGAGAGAACTTAATCTTCAGCGGCGCCAGATATATTTTTTATTTCTCAAAAAACTATTTAAAAGGTGCCACAAACGCAAATATCGAAAAAGTCGCACTCTAATCAGGTGCCGCAGTTTGCAGTTTTCTCCCATACAGATAAAAGAAGGGAACCTCTCGAAGGGCCTGGTATACTTTCTGTTTTCCAAAAAAGAATATTTAGTGGGGCATCACAGCAAAAATAGACTAATTTAATGTGAATGGGAGCAAATCACAAAAGAATAATTGTTGATATTGGAGAGGATCTTATTAGAGTGTATAAATTTAAATTTTTGCCTTTGTTACCCCTTTTAAATATTTTTGTGAAAATAGACAACATGCCAGACGCCACAAAAGATTCTCTTCTTCCATGTGCACAGGAGGACACCGAGGAAAAGTTTTAGTTTTGGAGAGGACCTGATTGCAATGCATTTTTGTTGATTTTGAATTTGGGACTCCCTTAAAAAGTTTTTTCGAAAATAAAAAATATACCAAGCGCCGCGAAAGGTACCCTTCTTTCATCTGTATGAGAGGAAATTTTTTGGATTTGGAGAAGACCTGATAACAGAATATCTTTGTCGATTTTTGCCATTGTGGCCCCCTCTAAATATTTTTTTAGGAAATAAAAATATACCTGGCGCCGCGGAATAGGGTAGAGAGCTGAAAAATAATTTCTGGTCTTGGAGAAGACCTGATTACAGTGTCTATTTGTCAATTTTTGAATTTGTGGCCCCCTTAAATAATTTTCTGAGAAATAAAAAATATACCTGGCGCTGAGGAAGCTTCCCTTTTTTCATGCGAATAGAAGAAAACTGCGACAAAGATTTCGGTTTTAGAGAAGACCTGATTACAGTGTATTTTTGCCTTTGTGGTCCCCTTTAAATATATTTTTTTTAGAAATAGAAATATACCTGGCGCCGCGAAAAGTTCCCTTCTTTCATGCACACCTTAGAAAACTGTGCAAATATTTTTGGTTTTGGAGTAGACCTGATTACACAGTGTTTTGGTCAGTTTTTGCATTTTATCTCTTAAATAATTTTTTGAGAAATAAAAAATATAGCTACTTCTTTCATGCGAAGGGGAGAAAACTGCGAGAAAGATTTTGGTTTTGAAGAAGACCTGATAAGAGTTTTATTGTCGGTTTGTGCCTTTGGGTCCCCCTTTTAGTAGTTTTTAAGAAATAAAAAATATACCTGGCGCCGCGGAAGTTTTTCTTCTTTTATGCACACGGGAAAAGCTGTGATATTTTTTTTTAGTTGTGTAGAGTACCTGATGGTCCTAGTGAATTTTTGATGTATTTTTATCAATTTTTTACCTATATGACCTCCTTCAAAATATTTTTGAAAAATAAAAATATGGCAGGCAGCGCAGACGTTTCCATTCTTTCATGTGAACAAGAAAAAACTTAAAAAAAATCGTTTGTAGAAGACTTGCTTTTAGTTTCTGTTTGAAGCTGCCTCGAGGCAGACTTTAGGTACATACTATGTACATTCATTATAAAATGTTTGTATGCATATTCATATTTTTGTCTATATTTTTTTGTAAGTAAATCTAATGTGGCAGTTCCTTGAATGCAAAATTCCTAGTCACTCATTGTTTTGCATTTAAAAAGGAAAATATTAAACACCCTGTATCTCGAAAAAGAAGCGTTTGAGGATCCATGTTTATATAAACTTACTTTCATATTTTAAGATGTAGAATCTGCCCTTAAAGTTTCTTAACATCTTTTTGGAAGACCCTCTATATAATATATATATATATATATATATATATATATATATATATATATATATATATATATATATATATATATATATATATATATATGAAGTTGTAAATATTTCTTAAGGAATAAAGATTTTTCAAAGTTTTAACAATTCGGCGGTAAATTTTGATGCAACTTCTCTATTATCTTAATTTCATACTCGGTAGGTATTTGTTTTTCAAAAGGTTTTTTTATGCGAAAATTACCGCATACAGTTGCATGCTAAAATCAATTAAACCAAATTAGGTCTAATTATTTCCCAGATTCCCATAAATTATACCATAACCTGCGTCAAGAAAAACTAATTTGTGTTTATCATAAACGTATAAAATCTGGCGCATTTTAATTCATTGGGATAGTATACCGCCACAAGTCTCTGAAATATTGATACCCTAAATTCAGTAGTACTTTTAAAAAGTAAAAGTGTTTTGTGCCAACCAACCTAAGCGAGAAAGCAGATAAGTACCAAAATAAGAAAAACCATTATTAATTTGTCCATCAACATTATTTAAAATGAAGGGATATCTAATCTTCACCATTCTTCTCCTTCTTACCATCACAACTGAAATTGTGGTTGGTGATTGTCTGTCGGGAAGATACGGAGGCTCTTGTGCAGTATGGGACAACGACGCCTGTCGTCGCGTATGTCAAGAGGAAGGACGCCCAAGCGGCCACTGTAGCCCCAGTCTCAAATGTTGGTGTGAAGGATGTTAAAATTTTTTTATATTTCGTTCACTAAATTTATCTATGGTATAACTTGGTTAGCTTAATTTTGTTTTCAACAATGTCTAGAAGTAGTTGCAATATTTGTTTTTTTATTAATCTTTTCTTTGGAGAATTATTAGAGTCTAAAATAAGGGATAATTCTTTTATTTTCATTTTAGTTTTATTTTACACCCGTAAGTTGTATGCATTGTCTTCTTTAGTATGTGACTTGGGTTTTTATATTAACTCGTTATAGTACTGACCCAGATAAATTTTATCTGGGGACTGATTCAAAATGACAGTGCAAATATACCTGCTTATTACAACTCACATTTCTTTAAAATTGCTAAACGGGGTTGCTTTGTCCCACAAACGCTTTCATTTTTTCCTTGGACGTTTTTTTTTCGAAAACAATTCGATTTTTTTTTTGGCAAAATACATATTTCAAAAAAAAATTGAGAAATATGTTTTCAAAAACCTTCTTTAAAGACATATTTTATTAGAAACACTCTTTTGAGTATTCATTTTTTTGAAAAACGCCTTTTCGAATTTATCTTTAATACATAATATTACCTTTTCACGACCAGTAGTAGAAATCAATTTTTCTGATGTCAAAACCATGACTGAAAAAGCAAAGTATTCCCTAGGTGAATAGGTTTAAAAAATAATTTCCTAGGAAGTTTTCATTATTCAGTAAGAACATTAATTTTGTATGTTTACTGAAGTCAATATTGTCGTAAGATTTAACCATCGAATTCTGTCCCATAGCGTAGAACATTTAAACTTTCTAGCTTTTTCACTAAAGTGTATCAGCATCGCAGTTTCAGTAAAATGTATTACATGCTTTTTTGAATACAACTTTTTAAAAGTTTGAGAATATCAAATTATAGTCTTACAAAGCAGCATACCATTTGCTGCTTCAGTAATTTCTCTAGGTTCTTCTTCATAAAAAACTTTAAAATCCATATGTTACAACAAACAAATCATTGTTTATTTAAATTTTGACAGTAGTTAAGGACTTTTTTTCAACTGATGAAAGGCTACTAATAATTTTAAAATCAACAATTTTTAACGAAATTTGGTTTTTCGTTTTAAACTTACATGAGTCGTGAAAATAATAATATATACGCAATAATACGCATTGGAAGAAAAGTTTTTTTTCCTTCACTGCTTTGTAGCCCTTAGGCTGTGCCCTCTGGCTACAACTGCAACTAAGAAAAAACCAAGCATTTCTCTCTCTTGATGTATAATGTACAGTTTTTATTTGTGAATTTTGTATTTGTGAATTTAAAAAAGTCTGTCTACATAAAAACGTTTGCTTGTGCAAAAACGTCCAAAAAAGGTGTTAATTTTTAAAAAGAAATTACAGGGTGTTCAAAAATATATAAAATGGTCACGATTAAATTGCCTTTATTTTTAAAGTTATGTAAAACATGTATTAAGGAAAGTTACTTAAAATTGAAGTTTATGTTTAAATATGATGTCACGGCTTGCCATTCAAATACAAACTTTTTTTTTGTAACATTTTCGAACAATTTTTTTCTTAGTGTAGTATTTTGCACAGAAATGTCAATCTGCAAACAAAAATCTAGTTTCTTGACCACGACGCTCTGAATTCAGTGTTGCTGCTTTAAAAACAATTAAAAAAAATTATGAAAGTTTTCAGGGAAAGATTCATAAAAAAGGAAACGTTTTTAATTAAATAGCAAACCATCACATCATGTTTAGACAAATTTCAATTCTAGTCAAGTTTTCTTAATAAACTTTTCACATAACTTCAAAAATAAAATAAATCTTGCTCACCTGTTACATTTATATAATATATTTTTCAAACCCTGTATACAAATTTTAAAAAATGACACCTTTTTGGACGTTTTAGGACGAGTGGCAGTTTTTATGTAGAATGACTTTTTTTCATAAATCCACAAGTAAAAAAGTTTTTCCTATTCCGGAGTCGATCACAGATGGGGGTAGAGAAGAGGACAAATGTACCAAAAAATAAAAGATACGGAAAAAGGTCATTCTTTATAACAGTTATTGATTGCTTTAGAAATAAGATCCACGATGCCGAAAATTTGTTTTTTTGTACAGGGTATGCAAAAAATACAAAAACGTAAAATTCGGTTAATAAAGTTGCCTTTCTTAAATTTCAATACAAAGCGTTAAATAAAAAAGTGTTTTAAATTGTAACTGGGTTTAATAAACCTGTGATTTTTTTCTTACCTGTAATACTAGGTACGCTTCAATCCAAGTTTGTCAAAGAAGGGTTATATCTAAGCTAAAAAGATATATTTGCTCGATCTTGATATCTCTCTGCATCGATTTTTGATGTATCGATGTATTTTGAATTCTGCGCATTCCTAGTTGTTATTGCATTACTTAGTTATCTTAATAATGAGTCAGAAGATTCATCTCCAAAAATCATACCCACTGTCGTTAAATCTAAGAAATCGAAATGTATTCCCATAGATTCGTCAGAGAAACCATCTTGATCGGGCATCATAATCAGAAATTGTGAAAATTATACATTTACTCTTAATATTGTAAATAATTAATAATGTTGTTGCTTTAGAGTATTAATAATGTAATTAATAAATGACTTAGCATTCGACCATCCGGAAAAAAACTCATCTACAAAATATAAAATTTCCCCTAATTTTTAGTCCAAAATCCACCTGTTAAAATTAATACTCTAGTAAACAATAAATCAGGCCGTGTCCTCCTTAACCGAAAATTAATTACAAATTATGCAAAATATTTCTATGAAACTTGGAAAAACTTATAACAATGATCTGTTTGAAGTAAAATTCGTTTATATTTTAATAAAAATAAATGATTTATCAAACCGCAGTTAATTTTTAAAGGCCATTAGACAAATTACAGAGAAAATAAACAGAGTTGTGGAATAAGTAGTATACGTGGGTCAAATGAAAAATTACAGGCGTTTGGAAATTAGAATATTTATTTTCGATGCATCGTCATTCAGAAGACGTATAGAGTGACTCATTGCTTAAATGATTCAGTTGCATTTAAAACTATTTAATTACCATTAGACATTAAAATTAAATTTTACTTAACGCAATTTACAGGAAATTAATAAATATGACGTAGCCAATTTTTTTTTAATTTAACAGAAGGCTATAATCTAATAAACAGCAAAATTATGATACATACAGGGTGTTATGGAAATGGTTACATATATTGGAATGGGTGACTCCTGGGGTAGCATACAGACATGACATACCCAATACTTTTTTTCTTAAATCAAACATTTTAAAAAATTTCAAAAATACCCTAAAACCCGTCCATGTTCGACGCACCAGGCTAAGCGAACACATGACCCGACATGGCGCTTGACAGAAAATTGCACGCAAAAACTTGAAACAATTGAATTTGTTGTAACGTTGCCAGACATAAATTTTTCAGCGTAATTATTTAAGACACGGGTAAAAAAAATTAAAACCTTTTCCTACGCCCAGAGAAAAAAACATAAAAAGGCCACTGCGAAATCACTCCTTTTGTCAGCAGCCTTAGTTTTAACCAATATTTGTCTAACATAATTTAAATATCAATAAGTAAAACTAATAAATAAGTTTCAAAAAATGGTACTCATCTAGTAAAGAATATGTTGAAAATGTCCTCCATTATTTGCTTTTAAACAAGAGTGTGTTCACAGCGTATTGTCAAGAACCCGTTGAAGGATATTCTCCATATCTATTTTAATGCTCGTTTTTTTACAAAACAATTTTTTTGTTCCCGATAATAATCGACGATTGAATCTTTTTCAATTTTACAAGGCGACACGCTTTTGTCATATGCATATGTTCGAACTCAGATGCAGTGCTCTCTCTTTCCTCGTTTTCATTTTTATCGCTCTTCTCTCTTCATCTATTTCTTGCGCCAAGAGGAGTTAACGACTAGAATTTTGAAAGTCGGTAATCTTTGCCAATAAAACAGAAATAAATTTATTTGGATCTGATGGTAAAATAATAGTCTGGGGGAGACCAAATAAAGAGCCAAAAGAAAGAAATATCAAGAAAACGGTAAAGCATGGCGGAGATAGTGATATGTTGTGGGGATGTATGGCATCTGCTGGTGTCTGTAATTTATATTTCATTGAAGGTAATATGAACCAGTTTATTAAGATATTTTAAGACAGTACCTATTTAGCTGCTAGTGCAGAAAAAGTTAGGATCAATCAGAATAATATCTTCTACCATGACAATGATCCCAAGTACCGAGTTCGCGAATAGTTACTTTACAATTTCCACATGTTGTTAAAACTCCACCCCAATCATCTGATCTTAAGGTAAATGAAAATTTATGGTTAACGGAAAAAAATCAAGCTACATAGTAGTCATACAATAAGCAAAAAAAATTAGAAATGAAAATTATGGGGAAATAGAATATGATTTCCCCCGAATACTCGGCGAACTTGTTAAATCAATGCCAAAACGTCTTCAAGGTGTAAATTATTTTCAAAGTAGCGTAAAACAAATAAGAAAAATCAAAATAAAATTAAAATTTTGTTACTCTGTATCTTGGAAACAAAGCATTTCCAGACGTATGATATTTTTAACCTGTTTCTTGTTTTTGGTCAGAGAATCGCCTGTAGAATATTGTCGGCACAGTTTTTCTACACCCTGTATGCCTGTAAAACTGACTAAAGTATAAAATGAATAGAAAAAAAACTTGGGACCAAAGAAAATTGGGTGTAGAAGGAACAAAGAATAGCGCAAGACACACGACGACAGATAAAAATGAGACAGATAAGGTGTAACTGTTGCATTTTGATCATATATAGCCTTTAAGTTAGAGCCCTATTTAATAAACGCAGTGGCTCAAGTTAATTCATACTAGGTTTAGGATAATTACATCATTAACTTTTCTTTAAGACGAGAAGATGACCCTAGATCACTCTGTATGCTTGTTTTTCTTTTACATGTTACATTAATAGAATTTCGTGCACTGAGTGCAAAATTTTATACATTTGTCACGGGCTTGGATTATGACCCAAATGCCGGAGGCGAACGCAACCGTTCCTGCATCTTAGGAATGAACATTCCGTGTAAGTTTAACACAACTATTTTTCTATCATAGCAACTTTGTATTTAGGTACACCTAAGCCACAACACTAAATATACCATAAGATAGAAAAGTCCTCAAAGTATGCCGTGGAATCTATCACGCATGTCTTGAATTATTACTCTTGAAAGGTAACACAGGTAAAAGGTATAGGTGAATGAAAAATAAAACTGTCAAGTTCTGAAGTTTTTATTTTTAAGAAAATTACATTATTGTCAGTGCCATTGCATAATACAGAAACATATACAACAAAAGACCTTAAAATTATAAATTTAAAATAAATGAGAGACGTGTCCACCTTCTACTTCCAAACAAGTTCTCGTTCTTCTTTTTATAGCATCAAAAACATTGGTGAGCACTTGGGGGGAGTTATTAATCTCCTGAAACTTATTTATAATAATTCTAGTCCGTAGGCCTTCTAAATTTTCACATGGGGTTTTGAAAACAGAGTTTTTAATGTGAGGCCATAAAAAAAGTCGCACGGCGTGAGATCACAGGATCGTGGTGGCCAACTAACTGGCATATTACGACTAATGATTCGGTCTGCGAAAAATTCTATTATCAAGAGTTACGTGAATTGGAGCGCAGGCGCCGTCCTGCTGAAAGTAGCTTTGTCACATCCCTTCATCATTCAATGCGTTTACAAAATTTTCTAAAATTTCATTACGGTATCGCGCCGTATTGAGAGTCCCTTAAAAAAAACTCGGTCCAATTAACCTTCTTTTCGATATGGCCGCCCACACGCTCACTTTCTGTGAATGCAGAGCTTCTCTAAAAAGAAATGTGAATTATTGGAAATCCACATTCTCATTTGTTGAGAATTAACATAACACGAGAGGTAAAACCACGCGTCGACAATAAAATAAGTTTTTCCAAATAAGTTTTCATTATTATGCAAATTAGCCATAAACCAAATGAAAATTGCAGTCTTTGCGGCTTGTCGTTTGGTAACAATTCTTGGACTGAGCTTAGACGATAAGCGTACATATGCAGGTCACATTTCAGGATTGTACTGCAGGTTCCTTAGGATACATTTACTTGCTGGCTGAAACGGCGAATAGGGGTTTGTAGGTGTTCATTAACAATTTGCTTCAATGTTCTGTGCAATGCGAACTTTGGGTCTCCCACTGCCTTCCTTTCGATTCACAATTCCTGTTTCTCTAAACAAAGCCACAGATCTAGTCAAAACTTGGCGAACTGGTCGAAATCCATGACTATGTGTCGAAATTCTGTTTGAAAATCCTATATGGAGTCCCGCGTTAAATAAACCCACTGGCCATCAACCCTTTTACCATTTCTAAAGTAACCTTCGATCATAAAAGCTTTTTTGTTCTGCCGTGATTATCAAATTTAAGAGCCTACATCAGTGGACCGCGTGCTCCGATTCGGGATTTCGCCACTGAAGAGCGTAAATCAATGTTAATGAGCAATCTGGCAACATGGCCATTCGGAGACGCGACGCGACCTCGCCGTCGTGAGTTGTATTAGGACAGGACTTGATTTCTTGAAGAATAATTGATTATTTTTGAGCAAGTTTATATTATGTATTTAGGATTTCAAATTATTTCACTTTTCACTGTAAATAATCGCAAACTATTAAATGTTGGACATAGGACATTCTTTGATAATAATTATTGATCTTGATTTCTTTTTATTCATTATATGTCTTATTTGTTTATTTAATCTTTTTGTCTATCATATGGGAATCGTTAAAAATTAAAGACAAATTTTCAAGAATTCGTTATTTATTTGGAAAAAATAAAAGTTGTAAAAAAATAGATATAGACAGAAATACATAAACAGATAGGTAGGTAGACTGGCAGCCATTTTTCTTTCTTTTTTGTACGTATCTATAAGAAAAAGTGCATTAATAAATGTGTAATAGGTATTATAAAATAATACTACCTAATGACCTAACAGCAAACAAATTTATGGAATAATATAAGATACTTTTCCTTCACATCTCCAATGGGTAGGTTTTTGGCAAAAGCGGATCAACCAGTTCAGGAAACATAAAATTGTCATAAAAAATCTTAATTTCGGCAACATTTTATTTTGCCAAAAGGATTCATCACGTTTTATCTAAAAAAAGAATATTCTAGAAAAAGAATATTCTCCAGTTTTTAACAGAAACTGTAATAATTAATTTACCCTGATTTAAAGGTTTTGGTGTTTAGAAATAATTTTGAATTCAACCTAACCTACATAATAAGCGGAGTTTGCTATATCCGAAGTTCACGGTCAATAGAGCGTCAACGTAACATATTACCCCATTTTGAACATCCCGTAAATCTAAAACAGCTTAATTGATTTTAAAACCGAGAAAAATTCTGAGAGAGCGATTCATTAGAAATCAATTCCTTTCACAAATTACGCACTTTTGATGTATGCTTCTTGTGCCAAAGAGAACAAATCTACCTCGTTGTTTAAAATCTATCAAGTCATTTCAGATGTACGGGGTGTCAAAAATGGATCAAAATGTTATATTTAACAGTTCAATTGGCGCTTGGTTTATATTATTTTATTTAATCATAGTACAGGATCCGAAGTAAGCTCGTCCTTTACCGATCTGCTTACCGGATAAAAAGTCTTTTTTATCAAACATAATATGATAACAAATATATCGCGAATGGGTTGCCTAATGAAATATGGTCATGGCTATCCTTAATTAAAAATACTGTAATTCATTTTTTTTTATATTTCACTCACTTGCTTACCAAACGAACTTAATAGGTACTAATCGAAAGATCGCCATTTTGAAGTTCCTGGTTGTTATTTTCACAAAATAGCTCTGTAGTTTAGTGAAGAAGATTGTTTAACTTTTATTTTTTAAAATGATTTTGTAAAACTCTTTTAAAATAATTTGTGTATGCAAATTTATGTTTTCTTAATATGGACCATTTTTAAAGCAAATTTGCACCAATACATTAAATAGAAAGTACCAAAAGTAAAATAGCCGTCGCGTAGTACATGTTACTTATTATATTACCTAAAATTATCAAAAACACATTTTAACGGTTTTTTTCTAAAAAAAAAGTCAAATAAACAAGACAAAGTACGTTAAAAAGAACATTTATTTAAGATAAAATCGGCTATGCATTTACCTAAGTTGGCGTTAAAAAACAGCCCACTTAGGTAAATGCATAAATCTGATTTTATGTGTAATAAATAATGTTATTCTTAACGTACTTTGTCTTATTTGACATTTTTTGGAAGAAAACCGGTAAAATGTGTCTTTTTGATAATAATTATCAAAAAGACACATTTTACCGGTTTTCTTCCAAAAAAAAATATCAAATAAGACAAAGTACGTTAAGATTAACATTATAATTTATTACACATAAAATCAGATTTATGCATTTACCTAAGTGGGCTGTTTTTTAACGCCAACTTAGGTAAATGCATAGCCGATTTTATGTTAAATAAATGTTCTTTTTAACGTACTTTGTTTATTTGACTTTCTTTTTAGAAAAAACCGTTAAAATGTGTTTTTGATAATTTTAGGTAATTAGTAACATGTACTACGCGACGACTATTTTACTTTTGGTCCTTTCTATTTAATATTTTGGTGAAAATTTGCTTTAAAAATGGACAATATTAGTAAAACATAAATTTGCAGATACCAATTATTTAAAAAGAGTTTTACGAAATGATGTTAAAAAATAAAAGTTAAACAGTCTTCCTCACGAAACTACAGAGTTATTTAATGAAACAACCAGGGACTTCAAAATGGCGACCTACTCAAACTGAGAAAAATGCCTCCAGTGTCGCCATTTTGAGAGCAAACTACCACTTATGATACCTATGTCACCGAAAAGGGAATTTAAAGAGCTATCTAATGGTATAAAAAAAATTGGTAGGTTGCCATTGAAAATAAAAACTTAAACTCACCTCCGGAGAAACCACAATCAATATTCAATTGTTTTTTTTATGGCAAAAAATGTGTTTTTGTCAACTAAAGCTTCAACCCAAAAATGAAATTTGGATTTTTAATATGAACGAAATTAGAGTATGTAAAATGTATGTAAAATGATGAACACATTAGTGTCATGTAAAAAAAGTTTCTCTTTCATCCGAACGTCGCGTCACGCGCAGCTGCTATGCTGTGTCCTCCTCTATCGCACCGAATAGTACGCGCAATGCTTCTCTGTCGCGCATCGCTTGCTCCAATTTTTAAATTTCAAAGCCTGGCAACCGTGATTCATGACCGATTTTTCGCAGGCAACCTTATACCACCGTGTTCGCAATAAAATTATCTTTATTTTAATATAGTTTCAAAGAGAAAGCAGATGAGTACAAATTACTAAAATCGACTCACCTGTTTATAAGTACCTGGCAACCCGGTATAGGGACCGAAAAAAAGTAGGCAACCTAACTTTTGCATGTTCCTTATGCTTTATACTTTCGATTAGTGTATTAAGTTCGTTTGGTAAGCAAGTGAGTGAAATATTAAACAAAAAATGAGTTACAGTATTTTTAATTAAGGATAGCCATGACCATATTTCATTAGGCAACCCATTCGCGATATATTTGTTAACATATTATGTTTGATGAAAAATACTTTTTATCCGGTAAGCAGATCGGTGAAGGACGAGCTTACTTCGGATCTTAGACTATTACGTGTTTATATCGGTTAATTTCATATAAATCATATATACCTACCATAACCAGTAGAACTACTTACACACTACTTACCGTTTTTTCATAGAAAGTCGTTTATTTTTGCGACTTGTGGATGAACATAATCGTTTTCTGACACATAAATTTTCGTTCTTTCTAGTCCGCCCCATGATAGCTATTTAAATACACCGAAAATCCAAATCACAATCACACGCTAATCTTAATAATAAGACTGCTCCCGGTGTCGTACGATGCTTGCTGTGTTGCCAAAATGTGTTAACTGCCGAAAAAGCTACGCGATTTTCTCCAAAATTCATTAATTACGGAATTCCAAAGTTTTACAGAAAACTAAAGGTTTAATCAAAAATTCGATCTCCGCATAAATTATAGAGAAAATCGTGAACAATGAGGGAAAGTCTTTTAAAAAAATAAATATTACAAAATAACAAAAATTTTAAAAATAATTTTTTGATTTTTCTTTTTAAATGACTTTCCCTCATTTTGCTATAAAATTATAATATATTTCCAAAATTTCGTATCATTTCGTTGGTTAGTTTTGGTGCAATGCTTTGAAACAAATTAGTATGTTTCAGCTGGTGATGAATGCTCTTAATCATGATACAAATAAAGGAAGATATGATACCGCGCAGGTAGACGTGGCCATTTACGTCACGCCCGCCGTGACCAATTCCGCTATATTTTGTAAACGAAACAAGTCTTTTTTAAGATCGCGTTGTGTTTTCAATTATTTTTTGGTGTTTTTATATTACTTTTAGGAGTTTAAAAGTAAAAATGAGATGTGCTGTGTATGGTTGTAATATGGACAATCAATCCATCAATGTAATCAATGTATGTATTTATCCCTTAATTTATATGATTATTTTAATTCATATACTATAAAATTTGTATTATAAGCAGGAGGCAAAGTATAGTGCCAATAGAATTTATATAAAATCGCCTTTAACTAACGTAAACTCTATATTGCGCGTTATAAATTTGAAAAATAAGTCACGGCGTGACGTCAGGCGCGAACCCGGCCGAATTGGACACGGTTTGGTATCATACCTTCTTTTATTTGTATCATGATATTTAATTTTCTTAAAAAAACTTCAGAATTTGGTAGTTCCATTTTTCATTCACCTATACCTTTTTTCTATGTTACCTTTCAAGAGTAATAATTCAAGGCATGCGTAATTGGTTTCACGGCATACTTTTTTGTGATCTTACGTTATGTATAGGATAATTGATTATATTTGGACCAATATTTAAATAGGTATAAAAATGTTTAAATTGTAAAAATTGTAATTTGTACGAGAACCATCAGGAAACGTAACTGAAAAAGCAATTAAACATCAAATAAGCCACTTTTGAAATACCCATCAGTATTTTTAGAGGTCTCAACATTTATTGTTTTATTTTTTAAATTCTACTGGCTAAGAGCTCTATTTTGTCTTAAGTTACCTACACCGATGTTTGACTATTTAAACATGTTTATATCTCTTTAAATGAAAAAGTTATCTATTGGTCCAAATATTATCAACAACCCTGTACATCATTTACAAAATAAATACAAAGCATTGTTGTCGACAATATCCAATAAAGTAATTTTTTGCACGTTTCACGTTTGCAAATTGATTTTTAAACTTTCTCTAACAAAATGTTGGTTCGCAAGGAAAAACTTAAAATTTACAATATTTTTCCATAACTTTTAAGAAAAACAAAGTTTATATACATAAAGTGATAAGGAGGAATGCATTGCCCCTTAAACAGATAGGTGTCGACTTTTAAATTTTTAATTTAGTTTTACAGACTTAAAAAATAATTTGTATGCATGACATGCAAGAGAAAGTCGTATATTTTATATTGAAATTTCTTTATTATCTTGTAGCACAATAATATATGAATTTATTATTAAAATACTTGTAACAATTGTTGCATAAAATTGCATTTTAACCCTTTCCAGCCCAAATTATTTTATGTTCAAAAAAAATTTATTTTGCTGATTCCGTTTGCAAATGATGTCTTTATGTCATATGAAACTTAATATTTATATTTTTCTCTATAGTTAAGAAAAAACACTTTCATGCCATATGGCTTCGCTGGGATTAAAACGCAAAAAATAGTCAAAATTTAGTTAAAATCAAATTAGGAATAAACGTTTTATTATAATAATAAACTGATATTACTTAGTATGAAATACAAAAAAAAACATTTTTTGTTCTTAGTAAGACACAAGGGTACAACGTATTTCATGCAACCTACACGTGAATAAGCCTTGATACAATGTCGGCATCTTTTCTTGGGCTCAACATGTTCTGGCCAGTGGGCAACATTATCATCTCTCACATCCTAAATTGGATTTACCGTTATTAATTTGGCAAAAATTGAATGGCAAATTTTCGAGTTCACCGCTAAAAAATGTATCCAGGATATAAGTAAGATATTCTATTACAGGTTATTAAAAAAATAATGGACCTATAATGACTAAATTCGGGGTTTTCTCGAGACTAGTACATATATCTGACATGCTGGGATGGTACAGTTCTATTTGTAGAAAATGTACATTCATCAAAAAACATAATAAATTTATAAAAATGGATATTTCCACTTAAAACTTGGTCTCCCACCCATAAACAAAAATCTAGTCTCGTCGCTTCATCTCCCTCTTTCGATGTTTGGTTAAAGTGGGGTTTGAACGAAAATAATTTATTTTCTTTTAAGATCATCTGAACATGAGTCTTTTTCACAATAATTTCTAGAAGATGTTTAGCACGATTTCTAAGGGACGTTACAGAAGTTTCTCTATGAGACTGAAGAACTAAAACTGTAGCAGCAGCGTTTTGGTTATATTTCTTCTTCGTCTTCTTCTTCTTCTTGAGATTCAAAACCGAATCAGTTCTTTGGAACTTTTTTATTGCATTATAGATTGTCATTTTAGTCATTGGGATTCCTACAAATTCCTTCAAATCCTTTGTTCAGTAGATAGCATTTTGATGAGAAGTATTTTATATTAGAAAATTGCTTCATTATAGATAAAATGTTGTGCTTCATTTAATAAAAACATTGCCAAACATGTCCATAGCTGTCATTATTGTTTAATATGTAGAAACTAGTACTTTGGTTAAAGGTGTGAGAGAGAATACTGGGACCACGATACACTTACAACGGTATGCTACGCTATGACATCACTTCGAGGGAAAATCTTAAGTTGACTAGGTGCTTGCACTCCTTATACATAAGTACAGGTCAGTTTATTGTCGGGTAGTGTGTTGAGTTGACTTATTATTGTCATATTTTATTTGCTCAGGTGCAAGCACCTAGTCAATTTAAGATTTTCCCTCGAAGTAACGTCATACTTAGCATATCGTTGTAAGTGTATCGTGGTTGGGACTTTAAAAAATAATGTATATATTTGTTCCTTTGGTAGAAAATAAGTAACAAGGTGTATGCAAAATAACGTTTTCGTTTTTATAATGCTCCCTATATAAAAAATTAAGTTTTTCATAACGTGAATCTTATATATTTTACAAGCAAAACATTTTATTAGGAGTGGCATTTTTACGTATCTTTCAGAATTTGATCCATTTGTCCTCTTCTAAACTCTATTCGCAGACATACTCTATAAGACGGCATTTACTTTATCTTAAATGGATAAAAGTCGATTTTAAAAGTTTTATTTTATTAAAGTTTACGTTATTGCATGCCTAAATAATATATTTTTATGCATGATATGCATGCGATAGGTAAGTCGTACTTTTTATTTTTCAATTTCTTTATTATCTTAAGTACATGAATTAAACAGCACATTAATATACGAATTTATGATTAAACAGAGTTGTTTTGCCACAAATGGTGCATAAAATTAAATTTTAAAAACACTTAAACTAAGTTAAATATGATAATAATTGTACATGTTTCCGGAAGTCACTTGATAACCTCTATCAGGAAAAAAATACTTTGTGTAAAGCATATATAAATTCTTGTAGGTGCATCGTTTGCAACAGTCGGTACATCACCACCAACTACCCAATTTGTGGGGTACTAATATATCAAATCTACCAGTATTTTAAGAGTGTTTTTTGCCAACCGATCCCTTGGCCAACCTACATCATTTAAAATGAAGGGATATCTAATCTTCACCATTCTCTTCCTTCTTACCGTCACCACTGAGATAGTGATTGGTGACTGTTTATCAGGAAGATATGGAGGCCCTTGTGCAGTATGGGACAACGAGACATGTCGTCGAATATGTAAAGAAGAAGGACGCATCAGCGGTCACTGCAGCCCCAGTCTTAAATGCTGGTGTGAAGGATGTTAAAATTCGTAAATGTGGCATCTAATACATGATTATTATTATACTACCGTTTATTGTTAATAATATTTAGTGGTTAAACTGTCTCCAATATTCTGGACAAGTAATAAAGTATAATTAATGGTTTCCTAGCTTATTTCTGGACGATAAAAAGGGCTCCTTATCTGGAAAGAAATTTTATTATTAAATTAAAAAAAAAACTACTTTAGGGTAAAAATCGGTCAAGTGCAAGCTATACTTGCATAATTAGTGTTCCGTGCCATCAACCTCTCACCTAACCTAAGCAAACCTCGGCCGCCCGATCTCCATCCATCTGACGCGCTACCCGCCGCACATAGGTCATTTTAGCTATTCTACCAATTAATAAATCCAAAAAAGTTGTTAAAAAATCCGAAATAAACTAGACTATTTTAACAGGAACATACTATTTACTATTAACAATAATCGACGATATTGTTCTCCGTATCACTCGCATGCAATAAGTTGTGATTGTACCACAAATAATCTGCATTTACTTTAGTCAAGTCACTTTTCCCTCGTATATTTATTATATTTTCTTGTGTTGCGCTCGCGTTTTGTGTGAAAGATTTTAGTTTGAGGTAAGTACTATAATAAATGTTTGTTACCTTTATTCATGGATTTATTAAGAAAGGATTCGATGTTCCGTATACTGTGAGCGTATTGAACGTGAAGCCTTATATTTGTTGTTTGTTATGAAAACATCTTCCTCTATGGGTACAGTTTACGAACTTTAAGGAAATACGCAACTGAATTAAGAATGGTAGTAGAAAGAGATAAAAGAGCATTGGAGTGTTGGAGCTCAGAAGTGTTGCTGTCTCTGCTGGTTGCTTATAGGAAATACGTCTGAACACTCGGTTACACGTACGTCTTTGTCTAATGAACTAGAAAAGAAAAAGTGCGACTTATAGATTTATAAATGACTCGGAACGACTTTAAATAAACCTTTAGAAATAATATAACCTATAAATAATAAAGCTTTTTAATTTAAATTTATTATTATTTAACAGAAAAATAAAATATTTTAGGCATTTTATTACTTTTAGTAAATCTTGTGAAGCTTCTAAAGTATTTTTTGTACAAAAATTCAGGGTAAAATAAGATGTGGCCAATGTTTACAAATTGTGTTTACAGTGTCGCTTAGAATGGTTTGTTTTGGCTTCAAAGAATGTTAAATGATCCCGTATCCATTCTTAATAAATCCATGCCTTTATTAGTTTTGTGCTTTAAATTAATTTGGAGGTAACATTTTTGAAAGTTTGCTGAACTTTTGCTTATTGTTTATAAATAATTAGGCAAAAGGCATATTCGCAGTTTTAAAATTTTCACAGATTTTGTGTGCTTTTAGATTTTTTAAATATCTTAACTCAGTGCCTTCTTCACTATATATTAAATACGTGCAGAACACTGCAGACGGCTGAAAAACAATGTATTTTTAGTAACTGTCATTTACGAGATGTTTGGCGACCAGAAGATACTTTGGAACGGAAAAATGCGGCCGTATTTTCATATGCGACGTATAAAAATATAACTGCATTTTTTATTTTCATACGTCACGTATGAAAATACGGCCGCATTTTTACATTCTAAAATATCATCCTGCCGCCAAACATCCAACATCTTCTCGTAACTAAAAATGCATTGTTTTTCAGTCATCTGCAGTTAATATTATATCAATATTTTATATTTTCTTTTAATCGTTTTTTAGTTGAATTAACAAATTTGGAATTAACATTCACGCCACTGTTGATCCAATCATTTTAATTTTCTCAGTGTACTTTAACGGTGGCTTTCCAGGCCCTACTTAACTTATCTTAGTACAAAAGTTGATAATAAGAGAGATACAGGGTGTTCAATTTAAAATTGTGCTGTACATTTTTATCGGCATATTAATAAATAAATTCACAAAATTTTCTAAGCGGGGGATTTTTGGGATGCAAAAAGCAAATCCGTTTTCAAATTTGCTTTATTTTGTAGAAACGCACATTCGGCATTAAATGTCATTTTATAACGTCACGACTTTTTGGTGCTTCAGTGTACAGAATTTCTGAATAGAAATTCTTATTTTCCAACCTTTAATACATAAAAACGGTATTCTTTATTAATGTCGGTAAAAGCAACTGTTTTTGAGGAAAATGCAATTTAAATTCGGTGTTGCACAAAATAAAGAAAAAATAAAAAAAATTAGTATCAGCAAAAAATAAAATTTGATTACGGAAATTCAAATACCAAGTGAAAATAAACAAAAACGAAATAAAACACGAGTGAACAATGAAAAAATAAACTGCTAAATGACATGGTATTTTGAAGAATTACTTAAAAATAAAATAATTAACATGTAAGTTAAATAAATTCAATTATTTTTCAGAAATGTTCAAAATGCAACGGAAAATCCCAATGCATTTTCTCAAAAAAGTCAGCTTTTAAGTGAAAAAGGTAGTAATAAGAAGGCATTCATTGGCACGTAAACAGATTGGAGTCATTTTTTAAATTTTTAATTTAGTTTTACATGTAACCAATACAGTTTTTATGTATGAGCAAGCGATAGATAAGACGTATTTTTATGCACTTTCTTTATTATATTAACTAATAGTATATTATTCAATGAGCATATAATGGTGGCTGTTATTCACGCGGATGAAGTTTGTGACACGAGCCGCAGGCGAGTGTCATAAATAATCCAAGTGAATAACAGCCATTATATGCGAGTAGAATACTATACTTTATCCAGGACTATCAAAAAAATTTAGATAATATTAATATATGTTTTTATTTTTAATGTCAAAAAAATATTGAACGAGTATAACGAGTAAGTCGGAATTAAAGTAACCACAACAGCGCGACAATGCAACGTGACGAAGCTAATGTTTTCATAGCCACCTTTGTTTTTTATTTTGTGCGTACAATCGCATTCCAAGCCGGTTTGGATCGAGCACAGCTCTTGTTTGGAGTTTGGATCGAGATATCCGTGGAAGCGGTGAATAATGAAACCATTATTCACTAGTGAATAATGAATATTATTATTATTATTTCATAAACTCATGTATAATAATCAAATTATAGACGAGTCGTGGATAAATGATTTAAATAGCACACTAATAAACATATTTTTATCAGAAACACTTGTTTTGTCACAACTGGTGCATAAAATTGCATTTTAAAAACCATTAAATTAAGATAAGTATAATAATTATAATTGTATATGGATATATGGAAGGCATTCGTTAACCGTTATCAAGAAGAAAACACTTAGGGTAAAGCACATATAAAGTACTGTAGGTGCATTGTTTGCAACAGTACATCACCACCCACTTTGTGGAGTCATATATCAAACTTACCAGTACCAGTACTTTTAAAAGTGTTTTCTGCCAACTCATCCCCCGGTCAACCTACATCATTTAAAATGAAGGGATATCTAATCTTCACCATTCTACTCCTTCTTACTATCACCACTGAGAGAGTGTTTGGCGATTGTCTATCGCAAAAATTTACTGGGCACTGTGGAGGACATGGCAACGGGGCATGTCATCGAATATGTCAGCAAGAAGGACACTCCAGCGGTTATTGCGGCAGCTATCTAAGATGCTGGTGTAAGGGATGTTAAATGTGACATCTAATTGTTATTGTTAGTAATATATTTGAGTTTATTTCCAACAATATTTTGTAATTGTATTGTCATCATTATTCTGGACAATTAATAAAGTGTACTAAGCGATTTTCTACCTTATTTCTGGATGGTAGAAGTCAGGCGCGTCCATAAGGTCATTTGTCAATGACCCACGTAAAATTTTCAATGATCTACCTAATAATTTTTTTTTATTTTTTAAAACCATAAAATAATCTTTTCTTCCAGAAAGTTCCATGCGAAAACTCCCCTAGCTTGCTCCGGACCAGCCGTATTTTAAATTGACCTCATAGGTGTATATGGACTACATAAAATGCATTAAAGCTAAGGGAGAAACAAACATACGCGCTTGAGGAAGTCAAAAAGAAATAATTTGTCGACGGCCCACCAATAATATCGCTCTCGGGGGCGTGTGGTTGTCAACGCCGCCACGCCGGGTGTCGGGTTGTTGCAAATTCTGTCTCACTAATTTAAAGCTGACCAATTTATTATTAAAACAATATTCGCGATTCGCGATACATTTATACATTTAATATAAGCTAACCTAATTTTATTTTAAGATATTTAGGTAATTACTAATAATAGTAATATTAAACATTAAAACCTACTAATAATGACTTTGACAACAAGTTGGCAACGCAGCCGCAGCATCCAACCTATCTATCGATTTAAAACTGCGGGCATGCGCTCTAGGTTGTGTTTTCCTTGAGTGTATTTTCGCGACATCTCGTTAATCTACCTTGAACAGCTTGTCACGTGTATGTCACTTAATATATCAATGCAGATATCACGTGACTTCTAGTTCCCGGTCATTCGCGGTTGGTCAACGGGATCTTGTGAAAAAAATATCCTTTTTTCTTGTCGATAAGTCAATGTCGACGTGTCAAAATTAATTGCCTGCATAATAGAATTTTTATTTTAAATTGTTCAAAAAGTTTAGTAAAGAGGTACCAAAAATACTGTTTAGTTTTGCTTTGGTATTTTGGGTTATTTGTTAAATACTTTCATTTCTATATGTGGGAGTTCTGTTCTGTTAGAGTCGTTAATCCACAAGAAGTGTTGAGGATGAGAACCTAAAATGGCACATTGTGGGGAATGTAAATTGGATTTCCGTAAACCCTCTAACTTGAGAGCTCATATTAAAAGGAAACATACAGGTATACATTTCTATTATGCAATAATAAGTGTTTCTATCGTAAATAATTTTTGTTTGAGATAAACTGGATATAATTGCACCAGTAACTGGTTCTGGCACCTAATTATTTTTCATGTAGAGAATGTAGTAAATGCTTTGTAAGTTTTGGTAATCTAAGGTTTCATTCTACTGTTTCATAGGTACTGTAGTAACTACAGTACCTTTGTGTAAGTTTTTTGCGGTGTTTATTTGTTGGTACGTAATTTCTTGGCAAAACTAGGCACATTATTAAAAAACCTTTCTTGATTAAAAAAGTGCATTTTGCTTATTGCGTTGATATCACTAGTTGCCCATAAAATTTTGACCTACCTGTAAAAAAACTTATCGGCCGCGCCTGTAATAGACCAGACTTTAACAGGGTGTCATAAATGACAAGTGACTTGGCTACCATATTGCGAGATCTAAGAAAAAGTTTACTATATAACGGTTTGGTTTCTGAAAGTAAAAACGTTCTAGTTCCAGTTTTCTTTTTACATGGATAAAACCTATAAAAAAACTTACGGACTGGTTAAAATGCTCCTTATATGGAAATAATTTATTTTTACAAAACAAAAACTATTCTAGAATATTATGTTAATTTTCTAAAAAACTCTAATCATCAACTGCGGGTGAGACAAAATGAAAGAAAAAGAACTTTTCAAAACGTTTCTTCAGTGAAAATTTTAAAAATGCAATAGCCTATTTCTGAAGCTATAATATACTGGAGGCATTTTATTCGAATTTATAAAAAATTTCTGGATAAATAATTTTGAACTTTCAAAAAATGCAGTTTTTCTAAAGAATACATGGATTTTTTCGGAAATACAATTTAGAAAATGTTAATAAAAAGATAAGTAAAGATGCGAACAATCCTAAACAAATCCAAGGAAACCTGCACAGATTCAGTTTTTTGGGTTTTGATCAGTTTTGCCTAGGGTTGCTTAGGCTTTCTTTTAGTCTTTGGTATTATCATTTTCTAAACTATCAAAATCTAATACATACAATAGTTAGCATTATGCAAAGTATCGTAAGCGCCATTCATGCAGTTTCGCAAAAGATGCAAAGAACTGATTTTTCTACCAGTCAGTTTTATTTATTTTATGTTAGGGAATTGCTGTCACCAATTAATAGTTGTTATAGTAACGGCCAAGATGTATGATGACGACAAGCCATCCACTAGCTTCAAGTATCGAGGCTGTTTAGTTGACGGGGGTTTACTAATTTTAGTTCATTAACGTCACATGCTAATGACCTGTCAATGTGCTTACCCAAAAAAATGTACACTCCTTAACCTCCAGGCGCGGCCCGTGAGTTTTTTTACAGGTGAGTCAAAATTTTGTGGGCAACTAGTGATATCAACGCAACCATCAAAATACACTTTTCTAATTAAGAAGGGTTTTTTAATAATGTGCCAAGAAATTATTTACCTACAAATAAACAATGCAAAAATCATAAAATAGGTACTGCAGAATATTGAACATTACTACTCTAGATATTTATGGTTTTTTCTATGTGTTTTAATACTCTAGATTAGGAGATTTTAGCGGTTTCCGTTTTGATAAGTTTAGCACCTTCTCAATAGATGTCGCGCCTTGTACTAAAAGCCCAGAATATAAACTGAATAAAATTCTGAGCTGAAAGTATGATTATTCGTAAAATAAAATTAGGAACTCTGCCGAAACTCCGTTTTCTTTAATAAATACAATGCTGGCGACTAGACATAGTAATACGATATTTGTCTACGCACGTGCAGGCTGTAAGCTGTAGTAAATATGAGATTGCCAACAATTTTAAAAATATTTTATCGAGGAACAACTTGTTGCGAATACACCTTTTAGAGCCGATCTAATTTTTTAAATAACAAAAAATTAAAAAAAAAGTTCTTGCCCCCACACAGATTCGAACCCTCGACCTTCTGATTAATTCGCTGAGATTGTACCATCTGGACTAAGCTGGTTATGTAAGAAAACTGGTCCGATACCGTTAAATTTGATGCCTAGCGCTGGCCTGACAGAAATCGTATTTATAATTTTTTATGTTTAACCGCTAATTAATATTATTAATACAATGCAAATACAGTGCGCATATTAGGTACCTAATTAGTTTTTCTTTTTCCGAACAAAATGTTTTGAAATAGTATATTTTAGGGAGCGGTTTGAGAGTATTTCCATAGTGGGAGTGACCAGATATTATTGGTTGGCCGTCGACCAATTGTGTGTCTTTTTAACTTCCTAAAGCGCGTATGCCTGTTTCTCTCTTAGTTTTAATGAATTTATATCGTCCATATAAACCTATAAGATTAATTTAAAATATGACCCAGCAGCCCGGAGCAAGCTTGGATAATCTTTCGACGGTGGCTTGGCTTGATTCTTTCTCGAGTTTTCGAATGTAACTAGCACTTTTATGAAACAAAAGATTCTTTTTTGGTTTTAAAAAATTAAAAAAAAAATTGTTAGGTAGATCATTAAAAATTTTAGGTGGGTCATTGACCAAATGACCTTATGGACGGGCCGCGCCTGTTAACGTCATTCGTGTGTGCCACTAAACAGATCTAATTTGAAGCCACTTACAGTAATATATACGTAACAAATAACCCACCGTCCAACAATTAAAGCTCCTGTGAGTAAACTTAAAAAGTAAATGAAACAACGTTAAAAGTAAATTATATGTTTAATATAAAAATGAAAGCATCGTAAAATATGGATCCGTTGTAAACAAAGGAAAATGATAATCCTATAATAGCTCTATCAAGTTGCACCACCTTTACAACTCTAGGACACTATTTTAATCAGTTTCTCTTATAAAGATACCAATTCAAAACATTTGGCTTTCTATGGCGATTATAAAATTAGGTACTTATCTTTATGATGTCATTTACAACTCGAGCCCTGGAACACCAGGTGTCGATTCCAAGACTGGGAAGTATTCGTTGATCGTTGTGAAACGCACTCCGCTACTAATCTACCTCAAAAGGCTTAAACAGGGACATACGTCCAAGATCTCTCCAAACCATCAAGAATCCAATCACGACTGTTTTTGAGGAACCGTAACTCGTGATCAAGGAAACACGATGGGAAGGTCAAATACTAAAATAAATAAATAATTAGACTGGGTCCTTCCAAAAAAGAACGGTAACGAAATTCCGACACATGGAATTATAGGTTAGAATTTTCGACCATACAGAGTATACAGGGTGTCCGAATAGTCTAAGTATGGCAAATATTTTTGCTCTTAGTAATGATAGAAACACCAAATTTTGGGTGTATCTTATTGGTAAATAAATCTACTGTTTTGTGTAATTTAACTTTTTCAACAACCTTGAGGCGTGACGCTTGAGAGTTGAGGTCAAAAATTGTAAATCCAACTCTATGCCGTGTGGTTTCTCATTTTAAACGGCAAGCATATCCATATTAAAAATCGTGAAAAAAATTAAAAATTTAAGTAACTTCTTTTCTCTTATTACTTTAAAAGTTGTTCAAAATGACGACCACGAACTTAATAAATCCATGCAAAATCCACTTTATCACTGCCTAGAAGTTCATGGTAATCTTTAAAAGATTTATTGTTTGGGTGTTACGCCACTCTACTGTTAAGGAAAATTATTTTTTTTTTAAATAATAAAAGTCAAGTAGAGTGGCGTAACACCCAAACAATAAATCTTTTAAATATGAATCCGCCACAATCATACAGACATTATTTTCATGGTGATCATTTTGAACAACTTTTAAAGTAACAAAAGTATTTAAATTTTTACTTTTCTTTCACGATTTTTAATTTTTAAAGGCCTGTCATTTAAAAACGAAAAAAGATACTTGAAAAAAAAGTAAAAATTTAAATACTTTTATTACTGTCCTTTGATGTGAATTCGGACGGAATATAAAGGTTTTTGCTAGGAAGGTTTTCCAATATTCTCAAAAAATCTGGCAAAATTAATTTAAGTCCTTCCATGTGTTGTGCTTACGATGCACTAGTGGTGAATTAATTAAAAAGATTGTTTAACAATTTTTTTTATTCTTTTTGTCCGAATTCACCCCTATGTGTGTGTTGAATTTGGACATCTATATATTTTGCCTTTAAAATGAATTCTGCAGGGCAGCAATGTGAATTCGGACAAAGAATATTAAAAAAACTTATTTTCTTGAACATCGATATGAAATAGGGTGAGAAAGGAAAATATTTTATGGATCCCAAAATAAAATAGTCTTTTATTTTTTATTGTTTTATTTAAAAAAATAACGCAGGTAAACTTAATAAAAAATAAACTCTTATTTCTCTTAAAATGAGCATTTTTCCTAAAATTACGAACTACTGACAGTAACAAAATCGAATGTTTACCTACAGTAGGCAGTTTTAACAAGACACTGCTTTCTAATATAAAACTAACATTTTGTTTTATTACTTTCACTTTACTTAACATTTAATTTAGGAAACTAAAACCTATTTGTTCTTAAGTCGCGAACATCTCTTATTATTTTTACAATTTGATCTTTTTCAGTGACGCTTTCATCTTTAACGCCTGGATAGGTAAAATATTCCCTCATTTTGAATCCACCGTGCTTCCTTAAAAAATTAACCCAATAGGCTTCTTGAGGGTTCAGGATTTCGGTTACATAAGAAATATAATATTTAATTTTTTTTGGCATGTCAGCTTAACTTCCTAAAATGTCCCTACAACAATATCAGTCTTTCCATTTGTGTATATAATTTATGTTTTGGTTTAAATTTACTTACTAGAATCACTTGAACTCTCACAAATATTTTTCTCTGGTTCTGAAGTGTCATCGCTAAAGTCATCATTGTCGGATTGGGACGAGTTTTCAGTTTCAATAATTGTTGTTGCCTGTCTTCTTAAGTCAGCTACTTTAACCCCCTTGCCTGTTGGAACATTTAACTTTGTGCCTCTTCCACGCTGGTTGGTTGATGGTTCTTCAGAAAATCGACTTTCTTTGAGAAGTTCATATAAAGACTGACTGTTTCTTCATTTTTGTTTATATCCTTATCCGGAATTTTTTTAGAACACGGTCGACATCGAGTGGAAATATCCCAGAAGCTCGAAATTCGGATATAGTGTTTTATTCTAAGGATGCACCAAGACTATTTACAGCATCTTTAAAAAGTTGGGGAAATTCTGACTTAGGCAAGCAACCTCTGTTTTTCAATTTCCAAGATGTCATTCCTCCAAGCTTTCTTTAAGGGTCCGAAGAAGGAGACGTCCAGAGGTTGCAATAGGTGAGTCTTATTTGGTGATGGGAGAAACACAAATTCAATATTGTGATTCTCACAAATCTGAATGACATGAATGGAAAGATGGCTAGCCAGGTTGTCGCCGATCACAATTTTTTTACCTGGAAGATTTCTAAAATAAGGCACAGCTAATTTTTCAAACTAGTCCTCGAAAATTGGCCTATCAAACCAACCAGATTTCGTTTGATTATACACTGATCCTGAAATTCCACCCTCTATTCAAGTTGGATAGAGGTGTGTTGACTTACAGATCACGTAGGGTGGCAGTGGTATTCCGGATCCGGATGCTGCTACCATGACTGAGATACTGCTCTTACTTGAATCTAGAATTCGTTCAACACGTTGGGAGCCTCTCTTGCAGCTGCTTTCGTACGTCCAGGGTCATCCGTCACAGTAGTCTTGTCATAATTTGACATTTGCTCTGGGAACTCCTTCTATTGACGTTTATAGATTTATAAAATATTCCTTCATTGTTTCTTTACTAATATTGGCTCGTACTCTTTTTATATTTTGACTCAATCTTAATATTATAGTTTTATTTCTTTCTATAAAATTGTAAAACCAAGCAAGTCCTGGCATGTTATCCTTAAACTTCGTCTTTCTTCCTAGTCGGTCCATATAGTTTTTTACAAGGATTCGTAACTCATATATTGTCAAAGGAAAACCCCAATCGGCCAATTTAACGATATTGGCAACCAGAACATCTTCTTCTTCTTTTTTCAAAACTGTTTGGCCTCCTTGTTTTTTTAAATGTGTGCTTCGAATTTTATCAGAGAGGCTAGATTTTGTTGTTTCATATTGTTCCGCCGCGTCCCTTAAACACATGCATTGTTTTTTCAGAGCTTGAATAGCCCTATTTAGATTTCTGGTTGTGTATTGAATAAATTTGGATCCAATTTTTCTCTAATATGTTAAATTCGTCTCATGATACTGTCTGAATTCACCCATCTGAAAGTATTTGTTTCATAGAATATTAATTTAAAAAAAAACTAAATAACATTAAGCCTTGATATATCTAACACATATTCTTAAAACGTTATATACAAAAAAAATACAGAGCAGCAGCAGCCATACACTTTTTTCTATAGATGTTACTTTTGAAAGTTTTACAAAATGGTCAAATATCAACTATGTAAAAAACGTCAAGTACGGAATACTTACAGGCAGGAAAAAGCAACTAGCCGTTCCTTGAGGTTTAATCTTTTGTATTGCACCAAACTGCTCTAACCTGCACTTTTTTTTATTCGTGGAAAATATCCATTAGAAAAAAACCAGTGCAGATTAGTGCAGTTTCGTGCAACACAAAAGAACAAACCTTTACATAGAACCCAACTGATCACCTACTCACGCGATATTTGGATTTGAAGAAGCAGATGGGCAGTTACAATGGAAAACTGCCGAGAAATACCGATCGTCCGAATTAACACCAAACGACGATACTTTAAATGTTGTTCAAAATGATCAGTGATCACTATTACCTTCTCGGCAGTAATATAGTCGATTTTGAAACTCACTTTTCACATTTTCGAGAATGGCAGGTTTTACTTCTTCCAAAATCGACTTTAAATCTGCCAAGAAGTTTATAATGGTCAGTTTGAGCTAGTTTTAAAGTAATAAGTGAAATAAAGGTATTTAAATTTTAAATTTTTTTTCATCATTTTTAATTTTTAAAGGCTTGACATTTAAAAACGAATTAAGATACGAATCTCGGTTCTGCGGTAAATTGTTTCTTTTTTGAAGACTTTTAAAATGAGGTACCACACGGCATATATGATTGCATTTACAATTTTAGACCTTAACTCCCTAGCGTCACCCCTGAAAGGGGTTAAAAAAGTTAAATTACATAAAAAGTAGATTTATCAACCATTAAGATACACTTAAAATTTGGTGCCTCTATCTTTAGTATCAAAAAAAGGTACCTACCCGTGTTTTTGGTTTTTTTCAAGGAATGGATGGATTCTTGTTTATTCCAGTTGAAAAATTCAACTGTATATATCAGTGGTAGCATTCTAGCACAATATCCAATTCTTAAAACATTTATTAAAGCATATAATTATGCCCTCTAACATAAAATCTTGTTTAGTAACTACACATTTCTTTCAAAAAAGTAATTCCTTGCATCTGGTTCCTAGCAAAAAACTCAAAATTTCCCAAATTAACGTTTAGGGAAAACAAATTTTATGTACCTAGAGTAGTGAGAATTCATTGTCCCTTAAACAGATTGGAGTCGATTTTTAAATTTTTAATTTATTTTTACAGACATAACCAATACATTTTTTATGCATATGCAAGCGATAAGTCGTATTTCTTTTGATGCAATTTCTTTATTATCTTAACTAAATAAATTAAGTAGCACATTAATATACATATTTTTTATTAATAACGTTTATTTTGAAACAAACGGTGCAAAACTTGCATTTTAAAAGCAACTAAATTAAGATAAGTATAATTACAATTGTAGATGATTCCCGGAAGTCATTCGATAACATTTATCAAGAAAAGGACAATTTTGTGTAAAGCATATATAAAGTCTTGCAGGTGCATTGTTTGCAACAGTACATCACCACCCAGTTTGTGGAGCACTAATATATCAAACTTACCAGTACTTTTAGAAGTGTTTTGTGCCAACCAATCCCTTGGTGAACCTAAAATGAAGGGATATCTAATCTTCACCATTCTACTCCTTCTTACTATCACCACTGAGATTGTATTTGGTGATTGTCTATCGGAAACATATAGAGGCCGTTGTGGACCACTGAACAACGGGTTATGTCATCGAAGATGTAGGGAAGAAGGACACACCAGCGGTCATTGCGGCCCCCGTTTTAGATGCTGGTGTAAAGGATGTTAAAATTTGTTAATGTGGTATCTAATACACTACTTATAATATTATTAATATTTTATTACATTTTATTTCCAACAATATTTTAGAGGTTGTGTTGTCTCCACTATTATGGAAAACTAATAAAGTGTACTTGATGGTTTCCTAGCTTACTTCTGGGCGGTAGGAAGTGTTTCTTATATGAAAAGAAATTTTATGTTTAAAATCAAAACAAAAAACTATTCTAGGTTAAAAAATTATGTAAATTTTCTTATAAACTCTAATCGTCATAGGACAACTGCGGGAGAGACAAGAATGAGAGAAAATGAAATTTTTAATGCAATGCTGTGCCGTGTGGTTCCTCATTTTAAATGGAAAGCCTATAAATATTAAAAATCGTGAAAAAAAATTAAAAATTTAAGTAACTTTTTTTCAAAATGACCGCCATGAACTTAGTGACACTAACAAAGTTGATTTTGGAAGAAGTAACACCTGCCATTCTCGAAAATGTAAGAAGGGAGTTCCAAAATCGACTGCTTAGAAGTTCATGGTGATCATTTTGAGCAGCTTTTAAAGTAATAAAAGTATTTAAATTTTTACTTTCTTTTTAGTAATAAAGTCGATTTTGGAACTCGCTTCTCACATTTTCGAGAATGGCAAGTGATACTTCTTCCAAAATCGACTTTATTAGTTCCAAGAAGTTCATGGTGGTCATTTTGAACAAGTTTTAAAGTAATAAGGGACATAAAACTATGTATTTAAATTTAAAATTTTTTTTCCACGATTTTTTATTTTTAAATGCTTGACATTTAAAAACGAATTAAGATACGGACCTCGAGTTTGCAGTAAAACGTTTCTTTTTTGAAGACCTTTAAATTGAGATACCACACGGCATTTAAAATTTTTGACCTCAACTCGACAGAATATTCGACAATAATTTTATTGAAGAGGTACAATTGAGTGGCCGGCAAGATCGCTAAATCTTAACCCGTAAAATTGAGAATAAGTCCTCTAAACCACCTGAAAATTCCTTATACTATAAGGATTTGAACAAATCATGGTAAAACAGCTATTCTCCGGGCTATATGCCCCTACGAGCGCTGGATTACATACCAAAATTTGCCGTATTTTGACTAACACTGTTAGACAACAAAATACTTGGTTTGACTGCAAGAAACTACCAGGAAGGAGGAAGCTTTTTTCTTTAGTTTGGATGTCGTACCTGCATACCCGTTTCGAACTCTTTAGTTCTCATCAGTACAGGATAAACGAACATACCTACCCTCCGAAAAAGCATACTCTTTAAGCTAGCCATGTCACACTGCATAAGCAGTATAAAACAGGCAGCGCCATCCATTAGAAGTTTCAAGCAGTTGGAGTAGAATTTACCGTGAGGTAAAATATTACAACAATGAAATGAAGTCTACTTGTCAGGGGTACATATAGAAATACGTAAAATTGAGAAAAAGTTCTCTAAACCAAAAAAGCAAATTTTGGTATGTAATCCAGCGCTCGTAGGGGCATATAGCCCGGAGAATAGCTGTTTTACCATGATTTGTTCAAATCCTTATAGTATAAGGAATTTTCAGGTGGTTTAGAGAACTTATTCTCAATTTTACGTATTTCTATATGTACCCCTGACAAGTAGACTTCATTTCATTGTTGAAATCTTAACCCCCTTGATTATTTTGTTTGGGGCCGTCTTAAAAGTAAAGTTTACGTGACAAGACCAGAAAATTTAGAGGAACTTAGGTAACGAATAACAAACGAAATCCGACAAATAACTACCAGAAATGGTACATAAAGTTACAAATGAATTTTACTTTAGGCTAGGGTGCTGCAAAAAAAAATGGTGAATATTTCCTACAATATTTACAATAAAAAAACTACTTAAAAAATCACATTTTTTTATTTTTTTTTCTCGCTTATCAGGTAGCAGAAATTGAAAAGTAAATCGTGGGTTATATTTCTTTTTAACACGCTTTTATTAACTTGACCTGTAGCTTCTTAACATTGTAATGAAATCTTACAACTCACTTTTCACCCACTTTTACTTGTCGTACCGATTTGAAACTTTGCAAACTTACACAATATGTTTTTTTCATTAAAAAAATATACACAGCGTGTCTTCGAAATGGAAACATTTTTATTATTGATTTTACGAAGAAAGTGCCCCTTTATAAAAAGTTATGCATCGCAATAGCATTGCCGTTCAAAAATTTGATCTAGTACATACGGCTCAAAAATGTAAAAGTCCTAATCCACATGAAGTTAAAAAGACATAAAATCGTTACTTAAAGGTAAACTGTCACTGCAAATGTATTAGAGTTCATTTTTTTATGTTAGTGAATTTGTTTTGGAACATACAGGATGTCACAAAAATAAAATAAATTTTTTAATATCGCCCTTACAAAAAAAGTATATCTTTATGAAAAGAGCATGGTTGGTTATTCAAAACTAGGAATACAGGGTGGCTAAAAAGTTTCATTTTAAATTGTGATTCATTTGGATAGTCCTACATCAAGTTTTTAAATAACCATGCTCCTTTTACAATGTAGAACTTTGTATGAAGATATAGGTCCTTTTTTGTAAAGTCGATAATATAAAATTAATTTTCTTCTGGGACCTCCTGTATGTTCCAAACCTAATTCACTAGAAAACTTAAAAACACGCTTTTATGAGTAGCGCGCTAAAAAATTAAAAATAAATTATAGTTTAAAAAACTAAAAAAGACGCTTTTATAAGTAGCGCACTAAAAAGTTTAAAATAATTATTTTCCTTTTAGAGTTAACAGAAACGCGGGGTGTGCCGTGCGCGCATCGTGCGGAAAGTAAAGAAACTAATAAACTGCGCCTCCCGTTACTCCGCACACATGCATACCCCGGTTTCCTGTTAACTTGTACAGCAATAAGACATTTGGGCTTTAAATAGGGTAATTAAATTTAAAAAAGTGGGGCGCAGTTAAATAGCGGTCTAGGCATAATAAACAAAATGGCATGTATGCCTAGACCGCAGAAGTGCGCCCCACGCTTTTAAATTTAATTACCTATTTAAATACCAAATGTTTTATAGCTGTACAAGTTACCAGAAAACCGGGGTATACATGTGTGCGGAGTAAAGGGAGGCGTAGTTTGTTAGTTGCTTTATTTTCCGCACGATGCGCGCACTGCACACCCCGGTTTTCTGTTAACTATAAAATGAAAATAATTATTTTTAACTTTTTAGTGCGCTACTCATAAAAGCGTGTTTTTTAGTTTTTAAACTATAATTTATTTATGCCCTTTTCCGCGAGCTATCACTATACCTACATGCATTTGCATTTGAAAAAAAAGTTGGGTTAGTCTCCATTCCTGGATGAAGGGGAAAATTCACGAAAATGCAAAAAAATACTGGTAAATCAAAAAAAGGTACCTACCCGTGTTTTTCGATTTTTTCAAGGAATGGATGGATTCTTGGTATTTATTCCAGTTAAAAAATTCAACTTGTATATATCAATGGTATGTCCTATTTGTACCATTCCAGCATAAAATCCAATTGTTAAAACATTTATCAAAGCATATATGCCCTCGAACATAAAAATCTTGCTTACTAACTACACATTTCTTTCAAAAAAGTAATTCCTTGCATCTTTAGAAATTGAATTTTAAATTTTCTTTTTAAAACTGTTACGTTAAGATTCACTAAGAGGGTTTAAAATTTAGTACTGGTTTAAATTAACATCTTCTAGTTGATCAGTTATGTTTTGACAGGTTTTTGTCCTGTCGTTGTTAACAATGCGTCATTAAAAACTTATGAATTATTTTGATATTTCAGCGATTTGCTTGGTTTTCAAATGACTTTTATCTTGGAACGAATTGTTGTAATGAATTTAGTTCTATTATTGTCGAAAGTACGTACAAAATTGCCCTTTTCTTTATAAATTCGCGAAAAATCTCAGAAATAAATTCATAGAATAAAACTTAGATGTCTTATTCTTACACTTGTCAGTTTAAAACTTTTGTTTGTCAAATTAGACCGGACTATAGCGTTGGAGAATCTGGCTGTTAAGATTTTGGTTCCTAGGGAAAAACTCAAAATTTTCCAAATTAACTTTTAGGGAAAACAAATTGTATGTACCTATAGTTATAAGAAGGCATTCATTGACCCTTAAACAGATTGGAGTAGATTTTTAAATTTTTAATTTATTTTTACAGACATAACCAATACATTTTTATGCATATGCAAGCGATAGTTAAGTCGTATTTCTTATGCTTAGTATACATATTTTTATCAATAACGCTTATTTTGACACAAACGGTGCAAAAATTGCATTTTAAAAGCAATTAAATTAAGGTAAGTATACAATTGTAGACGATTCCCGGAAGTCATTCGATAAACTTTATCAAGAAAAGGACTATTTTGTGTAGAGCATATATAAAGTCTTGTAGGTGCATTGTTTACCACAGTACATCACCACCCAGTTTGTGGAGTACCAATGTATAAAACAACCAGTATTTTTAGAAGTGTTTTGTGCCAACCAATCCCTTGGTAAACCTAAAATGAAGGGATATCTAATCTTCACTATTCTACTCCTTCTTACTATCACCACTGAGATTGTACTTGGTGATTGTCGATCGGAAAAATATGAAGGCCTTTGTGGACCACAGAACAACACGTTATGTTTTCGAACATGTAGGGAAGAAGGACACCCCAGCGGTCATTGCGGCTCCCGTTATCTATGCGTGTGTCAAGGATGTTAAAATTTGTAAATATGCAATCTAATACACTTATATTATTGTTAATATTTTATTACATATTATTTCCAACAATATTTAGTAGTTGTCTTCGTTATTCTGGACAAATAATAAAGTGTATTTAATGGTTTCCTAGTTTATTTCTGGGCGGTAAAAGCGCGTCTTATATTAAAAGAAATTTTATGTTTAAAATTAAAATAAAAAACTATTCTGGGGTAAAAAATTATATAAATTTTCTTATAAATCCTAATCGTTATAGGACAACTGCGGGAGAAACAAGAATGAAAGAAAATTAAATTTTTAAAACGTCCCTTCTGTAAAATTTTTAAAAATGAAAGCCTAGTTCTAAAGCGATAATATACTTGATTAATTTCACTCGATTATTTAAAAAAGTTCTGGATAAATAATTAAAAAAAAAATGGTTACAAAAATGAACTTTCAAAAAATTCAGTTTTTTGAAAGACTATTTCTTCTATACGGATTTTCACGGGAATGCAATTTTTTGAACATAATTGTAGAATTGAACTTTGAATTCTTACGATTTAGAAAATGGCAATAAAAAAAAGATGGGTAAAAATTCAAACAACCTCAAACAAATCCAAGGAAACCTGCACAGATTCATTTTTTTGGGTTTAGGTCAGTTTTGTCTAGGTTTGCTTAGGCTTTCTTTCGTCTTTGGTATTAAAATTACAGACGTCATTGTTCGATGTTATTGAAATAAATGGACCTTGCGATATTTTAAAATCGTTCTTTTGGAGGTTACGATATTTAAAACCCTAAGATCTGTAATGACTTCTACAGGCTTAGATTTGACAAGAAACGTAAGCTACAGCCGTGTACGGTGTTTTAATACAAAATTGACGCGGTTACAATAATTAAAATTGTAGAAGCGCACCCTTCCGGTTTCTATCGATTCATACGGTCGCGAGCGCCAAGCATGCGACATTTTATGAATTGGTAGAGCATACAAAGCAAAATAATTTTTAAAATTTTTACCACTAAATAGTTTTTGGAGCTTAGATGTTTTGCTTATTTGATGTGTCTCCCAGAGACGGTTTTAAAGATACTAAAAGGATATTTTGACGAAAATGGCGCTTACGATACTTTGTCGGGACAGAGACGATATTTTGAACACACTGAACTTGGCCAGCACATTATAACCACGTTGTTTTATAACGGATTTTCGCAAAACCATTTTTTTTTTCAAAAAGCATCGTTGAAAAAAATGTTTTATTAAAAAATAAGTATTTTCGAAAAAAATTGTTTTGGAAAAAAAATTTCATGGATTTATTTTAGTCCATTTATTGTAATATTCTGTATTTCATTTAAAGAAGAATAAGTTAAAATATATTATAGTTCAGTCGCCTAGACGCAAAACCTGACAGGTCCAGAGAACAGTTTAAGAAATCAGGGCTTTACAAAGAACTCTAAAAATTAGGCAATGAATGAATGAATATGTTGAGTCTTGTCCATAAACTACTACATATTATTATATAACGTCAATACATAGTAAAAAAAGAAGGTTACCTATTTGTCCTTAATTCAAGAGAGTTACTTCTTACATTAATACGTGTTAGGTAACGAATGGGCCATGCTTTGGCAATGACTTTCCTGACCTAATTTAGGCCGATATAACCTAACTTATACAATACAATACAATACAATAATAAGAGAGATAAAGTAAGAAACAAGCAAGAAAAATCCACGAGGGTTATAGGCATGAAGACATTACGCGTGCTCTGTTTCGTTTTAGTCCTGGCTTAGTTGCTGGAAATCGATATACAAATGGCGTAGTCCCTTTAAACAAGGTTTTTTTTTAAATAATTATTATTGGATCAAAAAATAATTGCAAAAATTGAAACTAATGATTCAATGATTGTGGGAATTTACTATTTATTGCTTTATATGTACAGCGGCATCCATAAGTTCCAGTTATATGGAAAAAAAAAATCCTATTTTTAAGAAAATTTTAGGTATTCTTCATAAAAGTTCTTGCACACATAAAATACGTGTAAAATGTTATCACAGTCAGTTGAAATCAAATATACAAAATGATAAAAAAATTAAAATAATGTGACTCATCTAACCCAAATATATTTAAAACCAATATTTTTAAAACAAAATTTCCTTTGTAGGATGCATACACGGTGGGCCAAAAAAAGTGACCATATTATTCTTTTCTAAATAACTTTTTGGTTTAAAATCATTTCTAAACCAAATTTGCAGGAAATATTTACAAAAGTATAATGAATTTAAAAGTAAAAAGATTGAATTAGAATATCATACAGGGTATGTTAAAAGAAGAAGTAACTTTAAACTCTTTTTTTTTTCAAGTAATTGAGACTGACATGTTAAAGCCTCTTATATTCTCAACAAAAAAAATTTTTTTTGAGTTATTTTTATGTTTCTCTCGGTTCAGCATTTATGACCAATTTTCTGACCAAATGTTTCTACGCAGTTAATAACTGAATATCGCTGGTTTTAGTCAGTTAGTCATGGAAACAATTTAGTGTCGTCCTTTTAATAATGTCGCTATGAATTTTAACTTAACAATTGTCACAGTTAAAGTAGAAATACTGATTTGTTCAATAATATGCTTACAAAAAACGATAAGATCTTGATAAAAGCGCTTTGGCAAGAAAAAAACTATGGAAATTTGAAACTATCAAGTGTTTCAAAACTGCTAAAAAAATGAGGGAAAATAACGGGAATTTTGAAAGAAAGCAAAGGAGTGGGAGGTGGGAGGCCACGCAGTGTAAGGATCTAGAGGAATATTGAAATAATAAGAAATAATATTTAAAGTCCTGTTAATTTTCCAGTGAGCAGTAAGAGCCGCAGAATGATTGAAACAGATTATCTTATAAAATGATCTTTAGTAAGACGAATTGGTAAGGAAGATCTTCATTTTAAAACATTTAAAAGTAGTTATGTACACAAATTATCGAACATGTCAAAAAGGTCAAGATTAGATAGGTGTATAGGTTTGCAGAGAAAATTTAGAAGAACTGCTACTGTTAATAATATCTGGTTACGGATGAGAAAATGTTTGTCCAATTAGTGCATCTACATTTAGATAAGCTTTGCGAATAGTTTCTGCGACTAAATGTACTGCGTGGATTATACACGTTGCGTGGATCATATAAGAGCATTGATTTTTTCGAAGGCGACCTGCACGAACCATTTTGTAACCGCCATCAGTAACCAATAGTAACACTTAGTGGAAATCTGAAATTGTCGTAAAGTTTGTAACACTAACTCACTAAGTGCTTCACATGGACAATACATGATTGATTGCTGCAAGCGTTTACAAGCAAGTAAATAGGGGAATGATTGTTTAAGTGGGTCCAGTGTGCGTGGTATAATATTAGCGATAGAGTTTTTTTACAATTCGTCGTCTCATCGACTGTGAACCACACTGTTTTATTGTTACTTTTTTCCATAGTATTGTTTTCGATTCCTTCTCGCACATGCGGTAAATAGTTGCGAAGTGTTGAATCAGTGGGCAATTGAAAAGGTGGTTTTTGAACTGTTGTAATTGGTATGTTACATGCATTCATCATAAAAACCAATTCGCAAAGAAAATGCACATAACAGCTTTGACTTTGTTTATTATTTTTCTGAGTTTTACTATTTATATGATT
Organism: Philopedon plagiatum; assembly: GCA_963971165.1. NCBI lineage: Eukaryota > Metazoa > Arthropoda > Insecta > Coleoptera > Curculionidae > Philopedon > Philopedon plagiatum. The sequence continues at coordinate 29,026,260 of OZ020196.1, forward strand.
CGTGCATTTTCCTGTCTTTTCCAGTAAAGAAGTTCTTTGTTACATACTAAACACACCACGTTTGTCCACACTATACTTTACACCTGCGACGCACCACTCACAACTAGAAGATTCTGCTCTTGAACCAGAAAATATATTACCCTCTGTAGAAATGTTAGTAGTCACCGGGCGGCATAATTCCAACACTACCGGGCGGTCTTCAGTACGTAGTACGTGGTCACACCACCACCAGATAGGCGCCGCGACGATGCTGATGGCACGACCCTTCAAACGTACCTGCTATTTGAAAAGACATCCATCATGGACACGTTCGCTACGCGGTGAATTACAAGGGATCTTCCACTGTCTTTTAGTAATTTTACCACAACGTTTCACCTGGTAAACATCTCCAGTCGCCCCAGGTGCATATTATACAATTTGTATCTATCATGATGAAGATGACTGGAAATGTTTACCAGTTGAAACGTTGTGATACAATGCATAAAGACAATGAAAGTCCAAAACACATCTCTCATTTAGATTTTAACGGCTTTTGAACACTCTGGGACCCACCTCCACCAATACCCTAAAACTAGCACTTTTTGTGAGTTAGACCATTTCTGCATAACACATAGTGTAAAAAATTTTCCAAACTCGATAAGTCAGATACACCATTTATTAAGGATACGTTTGATGGAAATCCTACGCCCCCTTTATCTTGACCCTACTGAAAGTGAATTAGGAACTTCGTACTCTATTTATTAATGTCTCTAGAAGCAACGGTTTTTGAGAAAAATGCATTTGAATTCGGTGTTGCACCGAATAAATAAGAAATAAAAAATTTTAGCATAAGCAAAAAATAAAACTTTTTAGTAAAGAAATGCAAACATTAAGTGAAAATAATAAAAACGAAATAAGACACGAATAAACAATAAAAAAATAAACTGCTAAAAATGATATGGAATTTTAAAGACTTGCTTAAAAATAAAATAATTAACATGCAAGTTAAATAAACTGAATTATTTTTCTGCAAATGTTGAAAATGCAATACAAAATTCAAATGCATTTTTCTCAAAAACACTTGCTTCTAGAGACATGAATAAAGTATACCTTGTTTAAGTAAAAAAGGTAGTAATAAGAAGGCATTAATTAGCCCTTAAACAGATTGAAGTCGATTTTTAAATTTTTAATTTAGTTTTAATATAACCAATACATTTATTATGCATATGCAAACGATAGATAAGAGGTATTTTTATGCTGCAATTTCTCTATTATTTTAACTAAATGAATTAACTAGTACATTAATGTACCTATATATTTTTGTTAAAAAGATTTGTTGTCACAACTGGTGCATAAAATTGCATTTTAAAAACAATTAAAATAAGATAAGTATTAAAATATATGGTTCCCGGAACTCATTCGACAACCTCTATCAATAAAAAAAACACTTTGGGTAAAGCACATATAAAGTCTTGCAGGTGCATTGTTTGCAACAGTACATCACCACCCAGTTTGTGGAGTTATATATTAAACTTACCAGTACCAGTACTTTTAGAAGTGTTTTTTTCCCAATCCATCCCTTGGTCAACCTAAATCATTTAAAATGAAGGGATATCTAATCTTCACCATTCTACTCCTTACTATCACCACTGGGATTGTGTTTGGTGATTGTCTGGCGGAAACATTCGGCCGTTGTGCGGAAGGGGCCAGCGGGTTATGTAATCGAATATGTCAGGAAGAAGGACACGCCAGCGGTTATTGCGGCCGCGGTCTAAAATGCTGGTGTAAAGGATGTTAAAATTTGTAAATGTGGCATCTAATTGTTATTATTTTTATTAAGTAATATATAGTTTATTTCCAACAATATTTAGTAGTTGTATTGTCTCTATTATTCTGAACAATTAATAAAGTGTACTAAACGATTTGCTAGCTTATTTCTAGATGATAAAACGTGCTTCTCATATGGAAATAACTTTAATTTTTACAAAACAAAAACTATTCCAGGTTAAAAAATTATGCATATTTTCCGAAAAAAACCCTAATCGTCATAGGACAACTGCGGGTGAGATAAGAATGAAAGAAAAAGAAATTTTTAAGACGTTTCTTTTGTGAAATTTTGAAAAATGCAATAGCCTAGTTCTGAAGCTATAATATACTTGATGCATTTCATTCAGATTTATAAAAAAAAATTCTGGATAAATAAAAAAAAATTGTTGGAAGAATAAACTTTCAAAAAAATCAGTTTTGAAAGGATATTTCTTCTATACGGATTTTTTCGGGAATACAATTTTTCGAACATATTGTTTTTTGTAAAACTAAACTTTGAATTCTTACGATTTAGAAAATGTTACTAAAAAAAATAGATAGAAATACAAACAACACTAAATAAATCCAAGGAGACCAGATTCACTTTTTTTAAATTTTGGTCAGTTTTGCCTAGGTTTGCTTAGGCTTTCCTTTGTCTTTGATATTAACATTTTCTAAACTATTAAAATCTAATATCTAAATGTTAAAATAGTTAGCATTATGTAAAGTACCGCAATCTCTGTAAGTTTTATTTATGTTATATTAGGTAAAGCACTATATAACCTAGTTGAAACTTTAGTTATATAACATTTTTCGATGTTATTGAAATAAATGGCCCTTTTTTTTATCTGAAACCACTCACGTAAACTTCAAGCCTAATTACCGAGGGCGTCTGAAGGGAAGGAAAATGTAATCCATTGACCCCAGACTTACATGGTTGAAGATTGAGAGGGGAAGGGAAAACATCTGCAGGTAATTTGTTTAATAATCTGGAGACCATAGGTACGAATGAACAAAAGCAGTGGTATGTTCTAGGCTATTGTAGCTGGACAGTAAAGGGATGCATACGTAACTCGCCTCTTATTTTTTTGTTAGGAACAGTCAAGGAAAGAATTATAGCGGTTAGTTCTTCAGAACAAAATACGTGGAAATATCGATAGGAAATAGACAAATCTCCAACAGCGTGGCGATGGTCGGGAGAAGGGAGTTTTTGATTGACATAATACTATATAAATTCACAAAATTTGGCAAGGGGAGATTTTTGGGATGCAAAAAGCAAATCCGTTCTCAAATTTGCTGTATTTTGTAGAGGACTCCACATACGACATTAAATGCCATTTTAAAACCTCACAACTTTTATGTGCTTTGGTTTACACAATTTCTGAATAGAAATTCTTATTTCCCAACCTTTTTTTACTTAAAAATGTCGGTACAAGCAACTATTTTTCAGAAAAATACATTTATATTCGGTGTTGCACCGAATAAATAAAAGTTTTAACTATCAGCAAAAATACGTAAAATTGAGAATCAGTTCTCTAAACCACCTGAAAATTCCTTGTACAATAAGGATTTGACCAAATCATGGTAAAACAGCTATTCTCCGGGCTATATCCCCTCCGAGCGCTGGATTACATACCAAAATTTGTATATCTTATAACTAAAAACTAACATAATTAATATGTAAGTTAAATACTTTCATTTATTTTTCAGCAAATGTTCAAAATGCAACACAAAATCCAAATGCATTTTTCTCAAAAACAGTTGCTTCTAGAGATATGAATAAAGTATACCTACCTTTTTTTAAGTAAAAGGCATTCATTTTCCCTTAAACAGATTGGAGTCGATTTTTAAATTTTTAATTTAGTTTTACAGATATAACCAATACACATTTTATGCATATGCAAGCGATAGATAAGACGTTTTTTTATGCTGCAATTTCTTTATTATCTTAACCAAATGAATTAAGTAGCACATTAATACATATTTTTATTAAAAATTCTTGTTTTGTTATGATTGGAGCAAAAAATTGCATTTTAAAAACAACTAAATTAAGATAAGTAGAATTATAATTGTATATCGTTCCCGGAAGTCACCCGATAACCTCAATTTAGAAAAAAACATTTTGGGTAAAGCACATATAAAGACTTGAGGTAGGTGCATTTTTTGCAATAGTACATCACCAGCCAGTTTGTGGAGTCATATATCAAACTTACCAGTACCAGTACTTTTAGAAGTGATTTGTGCCAACCCATCCCTTGGTCAACCTACATCATTTAAAATGAAGGTATATCTAATTTTCACCATTCTACTCCTTCTTACTATCACCACTGAGATTGTGTTTGGTGATTGTCTATCGCAAAAATTTAAAGGCCCTTGTGAAGAATATGATAGCCATTTATGTTCTCGAACATGTGTAGGAGAAGGACGCAGTGGCGGTTATTGCAGCCACAGCGCTAATTGCTGGTGTGAAGGATGTTAAAATTTGTTAATGTGTTGTTATTTCCAACGATATTTTTTAGTAGTTGTATTGTTTCCATTATTTTGGACGAATAATAAAGTGTACTTAATGGTTTCCTAGCTTATTCCTGAACGGTAAAAATGAATCACTATATGGGAAGAAATAATATTTAAATTCAAAACAAAAAACAATTCTAGTGTCAAATTGTGTAAATTTTCTTAAAAACCCTGATCGTCATAGGACAACTGCGGTTTAGACAAGAATGAAAGAAAAATAAATTTTTACAACGTTTCTGGTGTGAAATTTTTAAAAATGGAAAAGCCCAGTTCTGAAGCGATAATATACTCGATTCATTTCAGTCGGATTAATAAAAAAAATGTTGTAAAAATGAACCTTGGAGAAATTCATTTTTTCACAAAAATATTTCTTCTACACGGTTTTTTCAGGAAATACAAGTTCTTGAACATATTTTTTTTTAAATTGGGCTTGAATTCTTACAATTTAGAAAATGTTAATCAAAAAAGATGGATAAAGATTCAAACAACCCTAAACAAATCCAAGGAAACATGCACTTCGGTTTTGATCAGTTTTGTCTAGATTTGCTTAGGCATTCTTTCGTCTTTGGTATTAACATTTTCTAAACTAAAATCTAATAACTACATGATAAATGGTTAGAATTAAACAAAAAAACCGTAAGCGCAATTTACGCAGTTTCGCAAGAGATGCAAAAAACTGATTTTTCAAATTTTTTCTACCAATCACTTGGTTTATTTTTTTTGTGTAAGATATAGCACTATTACTTAATTCCAACTTCAGTTATGTAATATCTTCCGATGTTATTGAAATACATGGAGCTTGCGATATTTCGAAATTGTCCTTTTGGAGGTTATGATATTTAAAACTGTAAGATCTGTAATGTCTTAGATATTACTAGAAACGTAAGCGACAGCCGTGTATAGTAATTATACTATACACGGCTGTCGCTGTTGTATTAACAACACTGAGGCGGTTACGATAATTACAATTATTGAAGCGCACCCTTCAGGTTTCTATCGATTCATAAGGTGTCGCGAGCTTCAAGCTTGCGACATTTTATGAATCGGGGGCGCATACGATGCAAAATAGTTTTTTAGATTTTCACAACTAAATAGTTTTTGAAGCTTAGATGTTTTACTTATTCGATCCGTCTCCCAGAGGCGGTTCCAACGATACTAAAAGCTTATTTTGACGAAAATGGCGCTTACGGTACTTTGTCTGGACAGTGACGATATTTTAAATACACTGAACTTGGTCAGCATATTATAACCACATTATTCTATAACAAATTTTCGCAAAACCGTCTTTTCGAAAAACCACCGTTCGAAAAAACGGATTTAAAAAAAAAGTAAAGGAAAAGTAACATTTTCATGAATCCATTTCAGCCCTTTGATTTTAATATTCTTAATTTTACTTGAAGAAGAATAGGGTACCTACAATATATTATAATTCAGTCGCCTTGATTCAAAACCCGACGCCGACGGGTCCAGAGGAATAAAATTCCAGATAAAGCGAGAATTCGAGAAAACTTGTAAAACCGTTATTATAGCAATAGAGCTAGGATTTTTTTTATCTCGGTAACAGCCATAATTAGAAATTAACGGAAACCGGAACCAAAGCGTTACAAAATCCTCTAAAAATTTAGCAATAAATTGAATATGTCGAGTCTTGCCCATAAACTACTACATATACTTATAATAAACTATCTGTTTTTAATTCAAAAAAGTTACTTTTTAATACCAGATTCCCCTTTTTCTTCTTCTCAGTCCTCCCTCCATTAAACCAAAAAAAAAAACTCAAAAAACAAATGGCCTCCCAGTTCGCATTATTTCGAATATTATTTTTTTCAAGCTTCATTTACGGCATTTCCCTTAACCGGTGAATCGGTTATTTTTTTTTAATCTAAGACATCCCACGTAGACTTCAGCCTAAGTACTAACGTACCGTGGGTGTTAGAAGAGAATAGAAATGTAGTCTATTGACACGGGATTTGAAGGATTGGAGGTTGGGGAGGAAAGAGAAAACATCTGCAGGCAATTTGTTCCATAATCTGGAGACCCTAGGTATGAATGATCGAGAGAAGTGGTCTGTTCTAGGCTTTTGTAGCTGAACAGTAAAGGGATGCATACGTAACGCGCCTTTCGTTATTCTGTTAGGAACAGTCAAGGGGGGAATAATACCGGCTAGTTCTTCAGTGCAAAATCCGTGGAAGTAGCGGTAGAAAAGGGATAAATCCCCAACCGAGAGAAGGGAGTTTTCTCTTGAGGGCTGGGTCATTGATGAGTCGAATGGCTCTCTTTTGGATAGAAGTCATTTTTTTTTAAATTTATACATAAGATCCCCCCTTCCAAAAAGTCAAAATTTTGTTTGTCTCAGATTTTCCTGAAAATAGGTTTCCCTGTCACTTTGATAGCGGAGAAAACGAAAAAAACATCCATTTCGTCATATCTTCTCGGGAAATATATTTTTCGTTGCAATAGCCATGCTCAGCAGACAATTATATGCTAGTCACTCCATTGTAATCACATTTGTTAAATTTTACAGGCATTCAAACAATTTCTTCGAAAATGTCGATTTTTTTAAATTTATACATAAAACAAGCAGGTTTTCTCTGCATTTTTATTTGTATATAGCTAATATTCATTCTGTAAAAACAGGCCAGTCGATATCAAAGGGACCGACAGGTATTGTCGCTTCTCATTGGTTTGGTGTTCTCTGTTATGACTGCCACAGTGTCAGATAAATCAATTGGTTGCAATGGCGTAAGTCGAAATAAAAACTGTCAGAGGTTGACGGGCGTATAGTCCTATTATTGTTACCTGACGTTATTTTGAAAAATTAAATAGTGATATATAATAATAAATTGAATTTGAAGAAATAGTTCATTAAAGTGGAGTGATAATAATTATAATTTGCATATTTACAGGACGGATTCACACCACTAAATATAAGACACATCTATTAAAAGGAGATAAATTACCAAAAGCCGCTTTCCCGCACTAGTGCGGGAAAGTAAATAAAAAAGCATTAGTGCGGGAAAGTGCAATTTTCCGAAACAAAAGACTTGCGGGAAAGTGTCTGTTTAAGCACGGTGCTAGAAAAAGTAACTTTCTTGTACGGTTTTTTGATGGTCGCTTAGCAACGGACTAAAATACTAGAATAGGGTGTTTTGGGATCTGCAATTGCATAGAGAAAGTTGACATTCTTGATCGATTTCAGAAAAAATAAATGTTATGTACGTGTAGTGATAAGAAGGCACTCGTTGCCCCTTTAATAGTTAGGGGTCGATTTTTAAATTTTTAATTTAGTTTTACAGACGCAAGAAATATTTTTTTATGCATATGCAAGCGATAGATAAGTCGTGCTGCAATTTCTTTATTACCTTGAGTAAATAAATTAAGTAGCACATTAACATACGTATTTAGTATGAAAAAGACTTGTTTTGTAACAATTGGTGCATTTTAAAAACAACTGAGATAAGTATTACAATTATTATTATAATTATTTGTATATGGTTCCCGGAAGTCATTCGATAACCTCTATCAAGAAAAAACACTTTGCGTAAATCACATATAAAGTCTTGTAGGTGCATTGTTTTGCAACAGTACATCACCACCCAGTTTTTGGAGTACTAATATATCAAATTTACCAGTGCTTTTAAAAGTGTTATGTGCTAATCCATCCCTTGGTCAAGGTACATCACTTAAAATGAAGGGATATTTAATATTCACCATTCTACTCCTTCTTACTATTGTGTTTGGTGACTGTATAGCGGAAAATTTTACCGGACCTTGTACAGAACCTGACAACAGATTATTATGTAATCGAATATGTATGGACGAAGGAAACACCGGCGGTTTTTGCGACCCCCATCTTAGATGCTGGTGTCAATAATGTTAAAATTTGTAAAATTGGCTTGTTATTAATATATTAGAGTTTATTTCAATCAATATTTAATAATTCTATTGTCTCCGTTATCCTGGACGTGTGTACTTAAGTGCGGGAAAGATACGTTCCACATGCGTTAGGATCAAAATTTTTTCTACAACCGTATTTTATTTTAAAAGACTAAATAACTAAATTTTTATTTTATATAAATAATTGTTAACATTAAAACTACTTATTTATTATTGGTAATATTGATTGTAAACGTACAGTTTGTAGCATTTTGCAAGTTAATCGCAGATGTCAACTGATGCTTCAATAAGGTGGATCCATCAGCACGGTAAGTTGATGGTTTGCCAAGATAGACATTAAATAAGCTGTTAAGTTGTATCCAGATAAAGTTGATGGTCGTGGTTCACACTTGGGTTCACACTGCTGATCACGAGGATTACTTTCAAGAATTTTATTGCACATCTTTTTCTTTTGTTGTTCTGACTCGTCAAGATACCCTTCGGCCACGGAAGTTGACTTCCAGTCTCCTAATATTTTCATATTTATAATTCCTTCGCCAGAATCCGCCAAAAATGTTGCAGCGGAATGTGTAAAACTGTGTCCGGTATAGCGTTCCTGATTAGGTATTGTCTGCCCAAGATATCTGCAACCGGCAAAATAATGTAAAAAATGCAAGGAAAGGCTTAAACAACGTTGCAAATTTGTTTGTAAACCAGATGTGGTAAGAAAAGTTTAAATCTTATTAACGAAAAATTAAACAGTTTTTCAAAACTGGTTTAAAACAATTGGTAACGTTATTTAAGCCTTCGATTGCATTCTTTAAATTCTTTTGCCGGTTGCAGATATCTTGGGCGGACTATAGGCTTAGAAGTCTGCTATTTCGGCCGGCATTTTTCCAAATGTATTTACGCCCATACCCTGGAAGGTACATTTTCCTTTTTTGTAATTTAAAAAATGAACGATGTGAAGTATTCTTGGGTCACATTTCTACATACTTTCTGTATAGTTTTAAATATGTTCCACTATTTATTTCATCCGATATTACAAATGATCGTGCTAAGCGATTCTTTGAATCCGTAATTATTATAATAGCAAGGTTTCCTTTGTCTTCAATTTAATCCAGCGTAATTTTTGTAAGTTCCGCTCTGCGGCAAGCCCCGGCTAAAGCAAAAATGGTAGATACTTTTATCATCAAATATGCCTCATCTGGGGCTACAAACATAAATTTGAATATGTCTTCTTTCCTGAAATCTTGTGTTGTTTTTTAGGTGAAAACCAATACTTAGTTTTTTCTAAAGAGGTCGTTAATTTAAAAAACTGGCCTATATCGACATTTTGCTTAATCTTAACCAGGTTTTTTATCATCGAATAATGTGACCAAAGTGTATTTGGCCCAAGAACTTTACTCAAATCTAAAAAGTAAGCTAAAAATACCTCCTCTCTAAAGCTCCTTACACCTTTATTTTTCTCCAGTCCAAAAATGGGCGTATTGGCGTTCATATCTTTGCCTTCATATGTGTGGCAATAGGTCTAAATTTGATTTTTCAGCGACTTTCAAAACTGACTGGTGTAGCTTCATATGAAGAATCCATTTTTAACACTTTTCCCTGCCAACTTTTTATTTCGATAAAGTATGACTGCCACAGTGACACACAAATCAATTGATTGCCATGGCGTAAATCGAAATAAAAACTGTCAGAGACGGAAGTATGGTCGTATTGTTACCTGACATTTTGAAAAATTAAATAGAGTGTTAATAGGATATCTAATAGTAATTTGAATTTAAAGAAATAGTCAATGCTTGAAGTGGAGTGGTAAGTTGATAATAATTTGCATGTATACAAGACGGATTCCCACCACTAAATATAAGACACATCTATTAAAAGGAGATAAATTACCAAAAACTGCTTTTCCGCACTACTTAGTGCGGGTTAGTAAATAAAAAAGCAGTAGTGCGGGAAAGTGCAATTTTCCGAAACAAAATGCGTGCGGGAAAATAGCTGCTTAAGCATGGTGCTAGAAAAAGTATCTTGTATGGTTTTTTGATAGTCGCTTAGCAACAAACTAAAATACTAGAATAGAGTATTTTGGAATCTGCAATTGCATCGAAAAAGTGACATTCTTGATCGATTTCAGAAAAAAAATGTTATGTACATGTAGTGATAAGAATGCACTTATTGCCACTTTAATAGTTAGGGTTGGGTTGGGTATGCATTTTTCTCAAAAACAGTTGCTTCTAGAGATATGAATAAAGTATACATACCTTTTTTTAAGTAAAAGGCATTCATTTTCCCTTAAACAGATTGGAGTCGATTTTTAATTTTTTAATTTACTTTTACAGGCACAACAATATAATTTTTTATGCATATGCAAGCGATAGATAAGTCGTATTTCAAATGCTGCAATCTCTTTATTATCTTGAGTAAATAAATTAAGTAGCACATTAATATACGTATTTATCATGAAAAAGGCTTGTTTGTCACAATTGGTACATAAAATTGCATTTTAAAAACAATTGAAGTAAGATAAGTATAATTATTATTATAATTATTGTATACGGTTCCCGGAAGTCATTCGATAACCTCTATCAAGAAAAAAACAGCTTTGGTAAAGCCCATATAAAGTATTGTAGGTGCATTGCTTGCAACAGTACATCGCTACCTAATTTGTGGAGTAGGTACTATATATTAAACTTACCAGTGCTTTTAAAAGGGTTGTGTGTCAACCCATCCCTTGGTCAACCTACATCACTTAAAATGAAGGGATATCTAGTCTTAACCATTCTGCTCCATCTTACTGTCACCACTGAGATTGTGTTTGGTGACTGTACATCGGAAATAAATACGGGACGTTGTGCAGAAAATGACAACGGGTTTTGTAATCGAATATGTATATACGAAGGATACACCAGCGGTTTTTGTGACTCCCATCTAAGATGCTGGTGTCAAGGATGTAAAAAATTGTAAATGTGGCATCTAATACACGTATTATTAATATATTACAGTTTATTTCTATCATTGTTTAGTAGTTATATTGTCTCCTTATCCTAGATGATTAATAAAGTGTACTTAATGGTTTCCTAGTTTATTTCTGAACGGTAAAAGTGATCCTTATATGGGAAGAAATATTATTTAAATTCCAAACAAAAAACTATTCAATGGCAAAAAAATTATGTAAATTTAAAAAAAAAACTCTAATCATCGTAGGACACCTGCGGGTAAAACAAGAATGAAAGAAAAATAAATTTTTAAAACTTTGCTTCAGTGAAATTTTTTAAAATGGTATTATCCTAGTCCTGAAGCGATAATATACTTGATACATTTTATTCGGACCTGCAATAGGGAATATGCCTATAATCCAAATTAACCTAATTTTGCTTGAATTCTTTAGGGGAGACTGGGGATGTCAAGTCCATAGTACTCAAATTAGCGCCATTTATGCCTGAATGGATTTTAAACCTAAAATATAATTTAAAAGAAAATCAAATGCCTGTAACTTTTTATTAACACTTTTTTTCTCTTAAAATTTAAAAACTGTGGACAAAATTATGTAAAATTTGTTAAGAAAGGTAATAAATAAAATACCTAAACACGTTAATTTTTTCCCAGGGGTGGCTCATCAAAAATTTAACTTTTTTTTTGCAAATTACAAGATATTTCGAGGTTTTCATTCTGTTACACACTGTATGTATTATATAATATGGAATACCACATAGGGGAATATAGTGAATACAAATTATATAATTATTGGTAGCCCTTCGTTTTTTTCGAAAATACCATGATCAATCACCAGCAACATCGACTACGACCGACCAGACAGGCTATCAAAAAATCACTGAACAATTAACTGTAAGTGAATACCGAAAGAACCAGAAAATGCCAAAAAGCAAAAGGTGATAATGACTGGCAACAGTTCAAGCAGCGATTTCGTTCCTTAATAATCCAAGAAATATTTATTTCAATAACTGGCGATTACATGGTCGCCATGATCTATTTCTTTTAGGTGATCCGTCCGTGGCGCATGCCGATTTGTTAATCACTGAATAACTGGTTTAGCGAGATTTCGGTCGCCGATAACATAGTGATTTGTCTCACGGTGAGTGGTTCACGGTGATTGATGTATCTCCCGATTCTAGTAGGCTAATCGTTACCAATACGCGCCAGTTTCTATACGAAATTTTTACGTGCGGATACCAATAAACGTTTAGAATGTCGAAACGAGTTTAACAGACCAAGAGCTTAAGAAAGCATTTTTGGAAAGTAGTGACAGTGAAACGGAAGATATTCTTATTAGAGCTGAATCTGAGGCAGAAAGTGAATCTGTCGATAGCGATGCTGATCCAGAATGGATACCAACTGAAGAAATGGAATCGCAGGTATTAGCAGCTTTCTCAAACGTTTGGACAAAAGGAAATATGGAGAAGGACACCACCCATTCCAAAATGCCTGAAAAGAAAAGAAGGAGCCAAAAGCTCATTGGGAGAAACATCAAACGCAGATCGAGAAGCAAACACGCAAACACAACAACGCAAATTTTACTTTGGTAATTACTGAGTAGGTGTTTTTAAGTTACCATGTGTATTTACCTAGCAAAATAAAGCTTCAAACGGAAAATGAATTGTGTTTTATTAATTTATTTAACCAAATTTTAATTTAAAGCTTATAAAAACAATATATACGTAAAATTTACGATTCGATACCAATACAGGACCATAAAATATCAATACCGTTCTAGGGTTAAGCAAGAATTTTAAATTGGCATGTTTACTACCCACTTCAGATGCTGCCGCTTACCATAGCTTAAGGGTATACCTCCAGATCCAAAAGTGGATAGGTAATTTATTGCCACCCACGGTTTGGGGTTGGAAAAAGCAAGGCGACAATAGTTAACCCAAAAAAAAATTCATTTTTACTATTTGATTTTATTGTAAGAAATAAATTAATTTTTATCTCGAAAACGGGCTGCGTCAGATCGAAAAAGCTCAAGAGACACTTTTCATGCAGAATTAATTGGGCTTTAGGAAAACGATATTAATTTTGCAAAAAACCAGTGGCGTGCCATTTTTTCGCTAAAAATATAAACTTACCAGTACGCACGCCACTGATGCAAGTACATTAGAAAATAAATTTTTGCACGTAAAGGTATCCTTTGACTACATACTGGCGTGTACCAAAATTCATGTCTATATCTTAACGCATTTTCGAGAAATTAAAAAGAAACTTTTAAAAAAGAAAATATTAAGTACCCGGTATTTCGAAAAAGAAGCTTTTAAGGATCCATGTTTATATAAACTTATTTTCATATTTTTAGATGTAGAATCTGCCCTTAAAATTTCTTAACATCTTTTTGTAGCACACTATATAACTATAATATGTAATACTTACCTTCCATCCTATTATTAATTTCATAATACAGTGAGGGCAAGAAGTCTGGAAACACTTTTAAAGATATTGGAAATGGGAAATATTAAGGAAATATACAGAAACACGTCGATTTTTATTGTTAGTTTTACACAATTTTGTAATATTAAATTACCTAAATTTTCATATCTGTCAATGTTATGACGTCTTCGTCAATATTTTTATATAGCAACTTAAGCTATGTAATACATTATTTGAAAGATAATTTTAACCTAAGTACGGTCACCAAATTTGGTCCAATTCTGTCCATCCTTTTAAAGATGTTAGCACTTAAATCTGCAACTTGACAAAATTAAGTTGTTTTGTGGTTTGCGTGTGGTAGTTTGGAACAACCTACTAATGGTTTCTGTTTTGCACTACCTTGTAAACCAGCATGACAGTTGCGTCAATTTTCAAACACACCTGAATAAGATAGTTACTTTCATCCTATTAAAAAATGCTTCCAGAGAGAGAAAGAATTGAAATTCTCATGATGTTTGGCTGGGAAGATCGCCAAAGGCGTCCCCCCATATTATAATTGAGGTTCGCAAATTTTTAAACCATCAGTATAACGAATGGATCGCTAGATATATAACGTTACATGGGCCTTCTAATAGCCCAGACCTCACACATTTAGATACATTTCTTTGGGCTCATTTGAAAAACATCGTATACAACAATCAAATGTAAATATTGAAGAAATTCAGAGAAAGGTGAGAAAGGAGGTAAGAAATCTGAACGAAAATGATGCTGAAAGTATTACAAAAACACACTTCAGAGGCAGAGAAGAATGTATGAAAAGTGCGCAGAATTAAATGGCGGACATATTGAAAATTTCTTTTGATATTTATTCGCCAATGTTAACATTTATCTGTTTATGTTATAATTCATTTGTTATTGTTTATAATCACTGGATATTGCTTTCAAATATTAATAACTAATAAAAGCAACATTTATTGTTTAATAGAATAACTCATTTTTGCATAAAAGTAAAATTATAAATTCACGGTGACTAAAGTATTATTGTCAACCTTGACATTAACTTTGACTTACGAAGGAAATTTAAAAAGGTAGCAGGTATTTCGTTCGCAACCTGGATATTTACTTTTAAAGTATATTTATGCGAAATAATTTTTAATTTGGAATATTTCAAAAACGATTGAAAAACCGCATAGGGTATGTTATACAAAATATGTCTAGAACTTCTCCTAGAATCCAAATATATGATCAAAATCATACCATTTAATTTAAAATAAGCAAGAAAAGATGTTTTATACTATTTTATTTTTTTTATTTGATGCTCAATTGGTTTGGTGATAAGATATATGAATGATCCATAAAAATTCAAAAGACTTTCATATTTAACATTTTTCCCATCTTGAAAAATAAAAAAGTTATAAGGCCTGTTCACTTTTATCTGAATATCCCTGTACCTATTTTACTATGTTTAAATTAGAAATATAATCTATCGATACGAAATTTAAAGGACTGGGGGTTGGGAAGGGAACGAAAAACATCTGTAAACAATTTTTTCTATTGCAAAACTACAAAAGTAATTGATTACTTCCCAGCTCTGTCGGAAACCAGCAACAACCAAGTAGGATATTGTTTGTTGAAAATTTCGCCTTGAGTTTTCGATGCATTAATTATTTATGCAACGAACACCTCCAGGTGTTCGTTCCGATTCTAAACAAATTAACTGGTAAATGATTATTTTCTTAACAAAGTAATTCGTTTAGCTATATTACGCAGGTATTTGATAGGTACTTTTATTACAAAATATTTATAACTGGAACAGAAACAAACACCGCTGGGCCAATAATAAATATTAAATATCGCAATTTCGATTTTATAAAGTTAAGTTCGTAAATAAGCAACTAAAATGCAAATCTCAATAAAATAAACGTCAAAGTTTTCCGGCAAGGAATTTCTGGAAATGCGCCAAAATGTGTTTATGTGCATAAAATTATTAATAAAACATTGTCATCTCAATTTATATACGTTCATATAGTGTGCGTGGGTGATTCTGTTTGCTTTAGTCGATAATTTTGCGAATAAAAATTGGTTACAGTAAAATCGATTCTTGAAACGCTTGCATGAAACCAGTATCTGAATTTGCAATATCTTTTTATAGATCTAAAAATTCGCACGAAACGAACATGCGAAATTTTTCCGAAATAATTTTTGAAGAATTTTTTTTTTCGAAAAAAAAATGTAAAATGTTTTCCTAGAAAAAAATTGTGTCTGCAAGCGTGCATAGAGAAGGTACTTTGCGCGCATTTTAGTGCGCAAAGTTCTATATTTCCGCATTAGTGTAAAACTAAAGCAAAATTTTATTTCTTTTCACACATTTTTTAAATGTTTATATTTATTATGAATAAATAAGCTGGAATATGGAAAAAGTAATTTCTTTGTTTAATTCTCGTAATTTACAGTAGGTACGTATTAAAAGAAATAAACGTTCAGATTCACTAAGAAGGTTTAAGATTTAGTACTGGTTTAAATTAAGATCTTGTCGTTGATCAGTTATGAAGTTTTTGTCCTGATGTCTTTGTTAATAAGCTAAAATTATTCCGTTCTTATGGCAACCAAAATATAAATAATAGGGGCGCGTCAAAATAACATCATTTGTAAAATTATTTAACATTTTTTCATCTTCTGATAGTCCGGGAGCCGGTGACACTGAAAGTCCCGTCATCGCGGAATCAAAATTTTTTTATGTAAATTGATAGTTAATAGTCATACGAACAGAATGAGCTCGGTACGCGTTGATTTATTAAGCCGAAAGTATTTTTAAAAAATACATTATTATAAAAAAGCAAAAATATTTTACCATTATCACGAATATCAATGAAATTATATTACATTCGATAGGAAATTTTGTAATTAAACAGAAAAAAATTGGCCCACCATCTTTATTTGGCCGAAAGAGTCTGGCGTACCTATTTGAAAGGAGTGAGATCAGCTAAAATTTTACCATTACCATGTGGATTTTTTTTTTAATTTTACTCGTTTCGATGTGATTTTCAAAAATATCTTGGTACGCCTGCCCAAACACTGCCGCAAGTATGTAGCATACCAGTTTTATTGCATATGCTCGATTCACATCAATTATATATTAAAAGTAAATGTTTTTGCGAATTTTTTTTTACTTAATAATTATTATACTCTCCTGTATTATATCAATATGAATTCCGTTTCAAGGGAAATTACTTTTGTTTTGTGATGTTTCTGTGCATCATACAACTTAGTATAAACTACTGCATTCGAGGAATGTTTCAATAACTGCAGCATTTTCCATGGTCTATAAACAGAGTAAGTAAGAGAGATTTCCGGCACAGGTTTGAACACTGCATAGGTTTGTCTCTCTTCATCTCCTGTACTATAGAAATAAACTAACCTCTGCTCTATGACATTATGGTATACAATATACATTAAGGTAACGTTGTCACCCAGCATTTTTGGGAGTTTAAGATATTCTGTCCCTTCCGTTTGCTGATCATCATAACTAAAGCTTTTCAAACGTGGGTTATTCCAGGGATGGCTCTAACCTAGTTAAAATAAAATTAGGATCCGATTTGAAAATTAAATAGGCCATAGTATATAATAGTACCACACGGCATAGGGTTGCATTTAAAATTTTTGACCTCAACTTCCTAGCGTAACCCCCCATGGGGGTTGAAAAAGTCAAATTACATAAAAAAGTAGATTTATTAATCAATAAGATACAACTAAAATTTGGTGTCTCTATCTTTATTAATAGTAAAGATATTTGCCCATGCTAAGACTTTTCAGACACCCTGTATGGTATATCACTGTAACCGAAGTATTTTCGTATTTCGCATTTTCAGTGTGGGTAAATAAATATTTCTATTTAATTTTCAAATCGGGTCCTAATTTTATTTTAACTAGGTTAGAGCCGTCCCTAGAATAATCCACGTTTGCAAAGCTTTAGTTATGATGATCAGCAAACTGAAGGGACAGAATGTCTTAAACTCCCAAAAATGTTGGGTGACAACGTTACCTTAATGTATATTGTATACCATAATGTCATAGAGCAGAGGTTAGTATATTTCTATAGAACAGGGGATGAAGAGAGAAAAACTTATGCAGTGTTTAAACCTGTGCCGGAAATCTCTCTTACTTACTCTATTTAAGGACCATGGAAAATGCTGCAGCTATTGAAACATTCCTCGAATGCAGTACTTTATACTAAGTTGTATGATGCACAGAAACATCACAAAACAAAAGTAATTTCCCTTGAAACGGAATTCATACTGATATAATATAGGAGAGTATAATAATTATTAAGTAAAAAAAAATTCTCAAAAACGTTTACTTCGAAATAAAATTATTTAACTCACGGCTTTTAATAATGTGAATCGAACCGATCCAATAAAATTGGTATGCTAGATATTTCCGGCAGTTTTTGGGCAGGCGTACCAAGATATTTTTGAAAATCACATCAAAACGATTAAAATTAAAAAAAAGTTTTCACAGGGTAATGGTAAAATTTTACCCCATCTCACACCTTTGAAATAGGTACGCCAGACTATTTCGGCCAAATAAAGCTGGTAATCCAATTTTTTTCTGTTTAATTACAAAATTTCCATTCGAATGTAATATAATTATTCATTGAGATTTTTTATAATATTGAATTTTTTTAAAATTACTTTCGGCTTAATAAATCAACACGTACCGAGCTCATTTTGTTCGTATGACTATTAACTATCAATTTACATAAAAAAAATTTGATTCCTCGATGACGGGACTTTCAGTGTCACCGGCTCCTCGCCTATGACGAAGAAACTCCAGAAACTATCCAAAAGGCAAGGCAAATTTAGAGCTCCTCTCAGATAAATCAAGAAGTTCCTTCAAACTTTTCTAACAAAAGAGGGGTAAAAACTGTAAAAGAAGAACTGTATTCCTAGCTTATTTTCTTGAGACCAGTAAAACATGTAAACCTAATACTTTATGCCCGAAATACTTCATGTTAAAAAGTATATTAAGAGTCAAGAAGGGTCTTGATATTAGTAAATTTTATAAAGGCACGTCGTACCTTAAAAGGCAGAATGTAGTATTTAGAGCTAAAAAAGCAAACATTTCTTCCCTACAAGATATTACCAGATTTATGAATGAGTGACCAAATGAAATTTATCTTCTAATTAAAATTGCTGCCATATTTCGACTTGCCGGTGCGTCCTGTAGAGATGAACTTTCAAAAATGACTCTCGATGGTGTTGAAGACAAGGAAGACCAAATTGTTGCTAAGATTCGAGATTCAAACAATTATTCTTCAAGATTGTTATTAACGATTTTATCTGTTTTATTTTCCTTGCGCTCGTAGAAAAAGTCTTGTTCCTAAGTCATGCGCAAAGTTACTTTTCTGCACTTATTGCTAAACCGCACTCCGCTGCGCGTCTTGTGGTCAACTGCAGTTGCATGCGGAAAAATATAACTTTGCGCACTTGTTAGGAAAATAACTATTTTCGCTGCTATTTCAAAAATTGTGACAAATCAATATTACAAAACATCGAGTCGTTGCTAGGCAACGACTTTGACGTTAACTTGTATTTATTTCGGTGCCTTTCTCCTCAAAACTATGATCAAAAGAAAGCAGCGGTTAACCGCTGCGTTTTAGCGACCACTTATTTTGGTATAAACACTTGTATCTCAAAAAGGGTTCGTGGTATAATATGCCTATTAGTGCCCATAAAATACTTGTTCATGGTTACGAGGTAATCTCTCAATTTAATATACCAATTGACAAAATGTCAGAATAGTATTTGAAAGCTAGGCACAAAGATATTCGCAAAGAAAGATTGATACATACCAGGAAACTTTCCCGATTGAAATCACATATTGATTTAATGAATCCCTTGATCATTACATGCGATCCCTTACTAGCTTTTCATCGAAAACTAATCAGTAAAAAAGAAAAACATTTAGCTAATGAGACCGTAACATTAAAGAATACATTGGATTTACAGAAGACACTGATTCTTTGTCAGCATACAATATCACGACTACTCTTGAAGATAGCGAAGCAAGTGAAAGTGACTTAGGGGCAGAATAAGATACATGTTATAACTACATAGTACATATATACTTGTTTTTCCTTGAATTAGGTTCCTATATATTCTTTTCAATAACTATTGCAGTTGATAATATTATTTATTTTAAGTATCATTTCTACTGTTAATATGTTATTCTGGGCGCATAATCCATTTTTTTGTAACCTTACAATAGAAAATAAATGTTTTGTTTTAAATATAGACAAATTTTCTTTATAAATAAATTATATTTCATAATGTTAATTTGTTTCCGTGTTCTGATTTTTATCCCAATTTCCCATAAGATCGCTGCACTGTGCGCCGGTTAAAGCCCGGTTGGGACGAGATGTCTTGTAGGATGAAGGCAAGGCTTCGCGTCGTTTCACACTATCCCGATATCCCATCCACAGTACACGGGATTTATAGTAAAGTTCCCACGCAAAATTGTTAGCTTAGGAATACAGGCATCGGAGGGCGCTGACCATGAAACTCATCTATCGTAATTGTACTTTTTCATATTAATATTTTCAACATTAATCATTAAGATGGCACCGCAAATATCAAAAGGCGTGGTTTTTAACTTTTTGGTGAAAGGGAAGGGAAGATCCGAAGAATCGCCATTTTGGTTGCTGTTTGCATAGGCTAACAAAGTATACCGTGTACTGTGTCTGTTTGATTTGCGTTACGCATCGTTGTTGTTTTCCATTGAGTTTTTAATAGTGTATGTTCGAACGGAGATTTAAATTGTATTTGCGGATTTTTCGGGGTGTATTTTTTGCAATGTGAGTAGGGGCGTAGCTACTGCTGCGCAACGGTGCGCAAAACAGACGACCCAGGCATCTAGGGACCCAACGGCAGGCCAAAAAATTGAAAAACCTCGGTTCGATTCACAAATTCATTTGACTCCGTTGTCCTTTATTCAAAACTAATATCAAACTAACATAAAATTTTACAAAATAATCTTAATGAGAAAAAATAATATTTTCCATTGAGAAAAACAGAGTTTTAATTGTTTAATTTTTATTTGTACAGGGTCAGCTTTTTAAAGTGTTACAAGGCTATATCTCGAAAACTGTTTAAAATATTTTCAGGAAATTTTAATGAGTTAATAGGGGGATGGGGGACATATTTTTGACATTTAATCCGTCTCTCTATTTTGAGGGGTGAAGGGTAACTTTGGAATTTTTAATATGATGATGTATTTTTGTTTATAAAATTCGTCTACGCTACGTACAAAGTTTTTTTTTTGGTTTGCTCTTTCGGTTACGGAATTATGGTTATCTAAATTTGGATTGAATTTAAAAAATAAATAAATTTTGCAAGTAAATCGAGTTCACTTATTTCGGAATTGTCATGGAAATGCGTTGTTTTTACTTAAGTCAGTTGAGAATTTTGACGTTTTAACAATAATTATTTCTCAGTTTATTGCTCAATTAAACATGGAAGCGAATTTTGAGGCACATGTTCATATGTTGCTAATTTTGGGAGAGTGCAGAAAAAACTACAGAGAAGCTATCCTAATAACCCAAAATCTCACATGGCATTTTAAAAGCTGGAAACCAGAAGTTGTACCACTGGCATGGCAGTGTGAAAACCAAACGACAAGTTCGGAAGCGAACTGAAACAGACGAAAATAGAGTCAAAAATCAGTTGTGACTTGCACTTGTACACTTAAAAATCGCGTTACATTTTGCAATTGAGTCACAAGACAAATGCAAGGAAATAACAGGTTTCTAATGAATGTTATTTTTCCTGACGAAGCTACTTTCTATAATTGTTGGCAGGTAGGATTTTAAGTTATCCTTTATCAGTGCAAATTTAATTTCTTTTTTTTTTTGTTTGGTTGTTTTCTTTAGGTAAATGGACCCAATATGCACTACTGAGCATCGGAAAATCCCCACTGGATGAGAACTTAATGTCTGGTTTAGTATAATCAGGGATATGGATACTTTAATGCAGAAATGTACACAAATTTTTTAAGAAACCAATAACCAAAATTATTAAACCGAAACATAAATCCTGATATGTGGTTTCAACAGGACGGAGCTCCTCCCCATTATGCAATACAGGCCCGTAATAATTTGAATGAAATATTTGAAAACAGGTGGATTGGACGAGCTGGTCCGGCCAACAGGCCTGCTAGCTCCCGGGATTTAACCCCCTTGACTTTTTCTCGTGGGGATTTATAAAGGACAAAGTGATGTCGACTGCACCTACAACTTTGGATGATTCAAAAGACCGAATCCGCTTTGTCTGCTTAATGACACCTGAAATGTTACAGCGTGTACGAAATTCATTTAGAGTAAGAGTGAGGGTGTTTGAAAGTTGAAGGGGGACATTACGAACAACTTCTCAAGCATGACAAAGGATAAATAAGTTGAAATTAAATGGTAAAAACTTTTTTTATTTTATTACCTAATAGGTACATCATAATTCTGTAACCGAAAGAGAAAATAAAAAAAATTTGTACACATACGTAGTTTATTACGTAGATTAGAATTTTATAAACAAAAGTACATCATCCCATTTAAAATTCCAACCCCCCCCCCCCCTCAAAATAGAAAGACGGGGTAAATGTCAAAAATATGTTTAAATATGTTCCCCCAACTCACCAAAATTTCAGGAAAATATTTTAATCCATTTTCCAGATATCACCTTGTAACCCTTTAAAAAAGTCACCTTAGATATCTATGAAATAAAATTATTTATTTAGTTACATACTTTTTATTTTTATGATGTACCACATGGGGCCCTATATGTATATACATATATTGCAGACGGGCCCGAAGGACCCTTGCTACACCAGTGTCTGTGAGTGTGGATAATTAGACTTTGTTTGTATCGTATGCAGTTGATTAAAAAAAAGAATTTTCTAGCCGATACAATGTTTTTCAATTATTTTTATCGGATCGCTTCCACCTTTTTAGATGTTACCGGACGCCACTGCTATTAGGAAATGTTCTATTTAAATTAAAACTTTGACTAACAAATCAAGAAATCTAAAAAAAACTTTATCTTGCTATATCGACATCTCTGAAAGGAACGATCATGATTTAAAAAAAATTAAATGTACTATGTAATATCCCGAGCAAACCCAGGTTTGCTCAGGTAAGTTAGAGTCCCAAATGCTGATAATTTCGATTTTAGGATTTTAAATTTAATTTTTTTCGATCGGTTGGTGGTTAAAGCTTAGGTTGCAAGCCCTATAATAAACAATGTATTAAAATAGAAACAACAGAATAACATCTAATTATTTATGTTTATAAAATATGATGCCAACTTTATAATTATGTATACAACTTATGTCTTTATGTAAATAAAGCTTTCGTTGTTGCCAACAAGTTTTGAACATTATTTAGACAAAAATAAAAACATTTGCTTAATTGCATACACACGACAGGTCATAGAGATAAAAGTAGAATACAGCGTTAGGAATGAATTTAAATTTTGAATTTTTTTTTTCTATTTTTACTCATCGTTATTATTAGAAGGAAATGGATAGAAGTTAAAATAATTACTTTTCGAGATTTCTACAAATTTTTTACATTTACGAATCCCTAAATTAAGAAAACTGCAAGGTCTCATTTCCTTTGGTCAGCCCTATTCATTTTGAATTAAGTATAGATACCATTATTTACACTTCAGAGCAATCAGAGATTCCAAAGTTATTTATAACCCGCCAAACGCTATGGTCCCCCACCTACTTCTCGAGACTGGCTGAACTGAAAGCCTGGCATTCAGTTATGTATGGTTATGTATGTTATGATGGACTCTACTTACTAAAGTAACGCATTTACTGTGGGTTAATACCCACATTTTTTTTTGAAAATACAATTTTTCTTATAGAATGCCTAATTTTATATTGGAGAACGCTTACTACTGTTATATTATATTGAATTTAATTATGAATGCATTTTCTTTTTCTCTAATCGGCGCATATCTGTCATGGTTGACGGTCATTCATCTAACTTCCATCCTATCAATGCTGGCGTCCCCCAAGGTTTAGTCTTGGCACCAACCCTATTTCTTCTTCATATTAATGACCTGCTCTCTTCAACTACCAATCCCATCCACAGTTATGCTGACGATAGTACTCTTCACTCCAATAATCATTTTTCCAGACAAGTCTCGAATCAAGAGTTGGATAATAGAACCAGATTTATGCAAATATCCCTTTCCCAAGATCTTCAATTAATCTTAGATTGGGGTGTCAAGAACCTTGTTTAGTTCAACGCCTCCAAAACCCAGTTTTGCTCCCTGTCACGCAAAAAATCTGGCAACGCTTACTCCATCCACATGAATGGCCAAGCCCTACAGAACAATGAAACGTTCGATCTTGTCGGCATCGATTTCGAACGTGATCTCAGCCTGGCACAAACACACTACTTCAGTAGCCACGTCGGCAGCTAAAAAGCTTGGTTTTCTCTTTCGAGCCAGAAAATACTTCTCCCCTTCCAACTTATACAGTCTCTATGTTTCCCAAGTAAGACCTAACCTAGAGTATTGCACCCACATATGGTGAACGGCATCACCTTCGATATTTAACATCCTTGATTTGATTCAAAAGAGAGCCATTCGACTCATAAATGACCCAGTCCTCACAAGAAAACTCCCTTCGCTCTCTCATCGCCGCGTTTTGGGGGATTTTTTCTACCGGTTCTTCCACGGATTTTTCTCTGAAGAACGAGCTGGTATTACTCCCCCCTTGACTGTTCCTAACAGAAAAAGAGGAGCGTTTGGTATGCATAGCTTTACTGTCCAGCTACAAAAGTCTAGAACAGACCACTTCTCTCGCTCATTCATACCTAAGGTCTCCAGATTATGGAACAAATTATCTGCAGATATTTTTTCTTATACTCATCCTAACTGCAGAAACGTGTTTTCTATTTCATATTCATATAGTCAAAGCTAATACCCTATTCACCCTGTAAAAAAGTTTTTCCTATAATAAAAAAAAGTATTTCCTTTTCTCACGTAATACCATAAATAATGTCTAAAAATATCGAAATTAAAATCGAAAATTATACGGTATACAGTCCAAGTTTACAAATAAGATGCCAACTTTTTAAATTATAAATCAAACAGAGCTTTGTTTATGTATTACAGTGTTTTGATTATTTCCAGAAACCTGCAGGTTTTAAATAAGAATTATATAGTACCTCATTAAAGAACTATACAGGGGCGACGCAAGAACTTATAATGAAAACCTCCTTTTCTAAAGTCGGTAAAAAAGGAGTTTTATTAAGTATTCTTCAGACTTTTGCGCTTTTCATAACCTTTTTCAAACCAATTTTAAAAATAATTTAAGTAATGTTAGTTTAGACTTAATTTTCTCTCGTAAAATGTGCACAGTCAATCAATGTGATCCTCTGGTCCCTATAGACAATCACCATCAACCTTTGAGTTTTGATCTGGCTATTCCTCACTCCAGTTTCATTGCTGTCGGTCCAAGGGCTGACTTCTATTACTATGATTTCAAGTCTGCGGACTAGACATCAATAAACGCCTAACTTGAGTGCTTTCTGCTGGGATGACCTCTTGTCCAGCAATGTCCAGCATGGCTGTAGATAATATGATAAATACTCCCTATGACATACTTTACAACTGCTTAAATCTAGTTGTCCCGAAAAAAAGTATCTAGCGGAAAGTTCCCTAGATGGCTTAATCAGGACCTCAAAAACTTAACAATTCAGAAAAAAATTGCTCACAAAAATCTAAGATCGCAATTCAGGATTCTCTCTCGTGAAAGAGTTTTGTTCAGGGTATTGACCATCGGCTCTGCACTAGCACTAAATAATTATGGAGTTTTGTTAATTCAAATCGCAAAACACCCGACTTACCCAGTGTACTTACACTGGATAGTGAGAGTACTACCATGGGTCCTGATGTTACAAACTTATTTGCAGATTATTTTTCTTCAATTTATTCTCTTGACAGTCCAGAGTGCAAACGGGAGTTGTCCTCAAATCATCTCAACATACGGCATATATCACCGTATTCGTTCCTTCGGACTAATTTCATATCGCTCAAAATTAATGCTCTCTCTAACCACTCGTCATCGTGCCCTCAGATTGGAATGGTGCAATGCACGGAAAAATTGGGATGGAGATGGAATAGAGTCATGTTTTCAGACGAATCTCGATTTTGCCTTTGGGCCCACGCGACGGTTGAAGACGAGTTAGGCAAGAGGAGAAAGGCGGTTTTTGGAGTTTTCCGTGGAACGTGAGACAGCCCTTATCAGAGGATTGATGGTTTGGGGTGGAATAAGTTTAGGTAGTAGAACTCCTCTAGTATTTATCCAAGGCTAGTTGAATGCCCAAAGGTACATTCATGAAGTTCTGGCAGCGTTTGCTATACCGTACATTCGAGGGCTAAACAATGTCACGTTCCAACAAGACAACGCCCGTCCTCATGTCGCAGCGGTTACATTACAGTTCCTGCAATTGGTCAACATCAATATTTTCCCATGATCCGCACGATCGCCCGATCTTTCGCTCATCCAACATGTCTGGAATATGATGGGTCGAAGAGTGAGAATCCTCCAATGAACTTACACCAGCTGAGTGATGCCCTACAAGTTGCTTGGGATGAAATTTCTCAGGATTTCATAGATCACCTCATTAGAAGCTTGCCCAGGCGAACCGCAGAGTGTATTCGTTTAAATGGAAGGGCGACCCATTACTGAATTTCGATTCTATAGAATCCAATACCAATTGGTAGATATTTTTAACACCAAGAAAATTTGGTTAAAAAATATACACTTTTAATAGGTGATGCTTTTTTTATCATATAGTATAACTAAAAATATTACTCTCTCTTAATAATGTATTAATATATAACGGATAATTATTGTTGACATCAAATAATAGTTGTTATTTTAAAGGCTAAGATGTGTGACAAGTCATCGACTAGCTCAAATATTGCGGGGCAGTTTACTTGAGGGGGTTTACTAATTTAGTTAGTTCGGAAGGTGGTAGAAGAATTCTTCCTCGACCGAGGTGGTACCACCCCACACATCCTCTTAAAAGGGCTGGTGAAATCCCTAGGGATGTTTCCAGCTCTGGATATGTAAGTCGATTCCCCAGTACAGCCGCGGTACATAGTACTTAGACTTCGGTCTTCGTGGGCTGTCATAAGATAAAAAAAATTAATACCACATGACCTATCAATGTACAGGGTTATCCAACGAGGACTGAACAGGGCCTTATTTTTGACCTTCCCTATATTTTTGAAAAAAACGAAAAAAGCAGATTGGCGTAACTTCTATCGCTGAATTTGAAATTGGCACTTAGAAAACGATTGGGCTCAAAACAAAAGAACTACGACATAAACTTGTATTTTCTTTTATGGAATACCCTATATTTTATTTGATATTTGAAAAGCCGCCATTTTTCTGCGTATATTGCAATGTAAATCTTATCTATTAACTTAATCGTTAACTGTTATTTATTTCGTTTTGTTAATAGATAAGATTTACACTGCAATATGCGCAGAAAAATGGCGGCTTTTCAAATATCAAATAAAATATAGGGTATTCCATAAAAGAAAATACAAGTTTATGTCGTAGTTCTTTTGTTTTGAGTGCAATCGTTTTCTAAGTGCCAATTTCAAATTCAGCGATAGAAGTTACGCCAATCTGCTTTTTTCGTTTTTTTCAAAAATATAGGGAAGGTCAAAAATAAGGCCCTGTTCAGTCCTCGTTGGATAACCCTGTACTTACCAAAACTAAATGTACAATTTTCAACATCGGTGGTATGAGCCAATAAACAGATCTAATTTGGCGCCACCTACATTATTATAAATGTGTCAAACAGTCCCACTATCAATAATAAAAGCACCTGTAAGTAAACTCACAAGTGCACTCAATGAAACACGATAAAAGTAAATTAAATAATGTTTAATATAAAAGAGAAAAGCAAGGCATCGTAGAATTTGAATCGAATATATTTAATGAAAAGGAAAATGCTAATTTTTTAGCTAGCTCTACGTTGTTGCAATGCCTTTACAGTGCTAGAACAGTATCTTAAATCTTTATATCAATGACTATTGAAAACATTTGCCTTTTCTTGGCGGTTATGAAATTACGTACTTATCTTGATGATGTTCTTTGCGGAGCGCACTCCTTCACTGTTCTACCTCAAGAGACTTAAACAGAGACACGCGTCCAAGATCTCTCCAAACTATCAAAAATCCAAGCACAGCGAAAAAACCATCAAAGGGGGCAGTCTGCGAAACACAGTAACTTGCATTTAAATTATTAATTAATTATTAAATAATTAATTATTTAGGTAATTAAGACGCTTAAATAATAATTAGGCTGGGTTTTCCCTAAAGCGAACAATATGATTAGATTCCAACACATGAAGCTATAGGTTAGAATTCACGTCCATTCAAAATATATAATCAGTATCAGAAAAATCGTCCCTACTTACCCTAACATTTTATCCCTAACATTCATCTGTTAAAACAAGAGGGTAAAACGAGTTCTTAAATGTCCTCCAGAAAAAGGGGCCCTTTCTTGATAACCAGCCGTTCAGAATGACATCGGACAAATGACAACTCAACAGTCATAAATGTCAACCAAGACGGAATGACCGACACTACTACCTTGAGTTCAGGCTCTCGCGAATCCACGCGATTTATTTAAACTACTTGAAAATATAACGATAACGAACGTTACAGTATTATCATTTAGGATTCCTATTATGCTTTAAAATTGCGCCGCTTCAAAGTTTAGAACTCTGGTGTTAAAGTTACCTTGAACATTTTTAAGCTTACCATTAACCTCAGTAATAAGTACGTAACAATATTATTTCATACTTTCCTTTTCGTGCCGGTTCTTTTTCTGTAAAAAAAAATTATTAATAATTAAATACCTGTTCGAAACTTTTAGAAAATTATGTAGGTACGCCTGTGGACTCACCACACTGCGTGTAGGTGAGGGGTCTTATTTCGAATTTTTGGTGTTACCCGACTGATACCATGTAATTTAAAAAATAAAATATGGTATTTAAAATGGGCTATTAGTCTATAAATATATATTTTATTTTTTCCACACCTACCCATAGCTCATTAGGATCATTAAAATTTTATTTTCCAAAATATTTTGTCAACTTAACATTTACTATCAGTCAACACTAAAATTTAAAGTTAATGCGTTGCAAATGTATGCAACGTTAAGTGAACTTGGGCACCGGGCATGAGTTTATTTTCGAAGGTGGGTAGGCAGCAAAAATAAATTAACCAGTAGAAAATTACGCTTTATACCTAAAAACACACAATAACTGCTTTCAAAGATATTTACTTCTTACGTAATATATACAATGTGGCAATAAAAGTGGCCCGTGTTACGACACCCATTCAAGGGAAGTCCTACGAGGCAACCCGATCAAAGAGCGACCGGGGCGCAGGGTTGCCAGGTTTTAGTTTCGTTTTTATCGTACACGACCTACAAAATTATCGTTTTTTTGTGAAAAATTATAGTACAAGTCCTAAATCCATGGGATACCTATATTATTATAAATATCAAACAGTTTTCTGAGAATTAAATTTATGGTATTTTTGATCCTAGTTGGCCGGATGACTAGAGTGGATTCAAATCGATTCATTCGATTCTGCTTAATTGTAATAATGAAATAGAATGCAGTCGTTAGTATTCATAAACTACATTAAATAAAATTTAAAATTAGGGAACAATAACAATATAAGGAATAGTACGAGTTCTTTTAACTAAAAAATCTAATAAGATTAAAAATCAACGAATCCAATCTCTACTAATCAGTAACACGTAAGCTTACACTACTGTGACTATGCAGTATGCAGTAAATACGTCACGTCAGCGCCCAATGCCCAAGTCGTGTTGTAGGGTAGGCATTTGGATTTTTTCCCCAAAAATTGGACAAATACGCAAACTTGAAAATTATCGAACAACAAAGTGCCTACGATAATGATTTGTTATCGTTAATCGTACGTGCCCTAAAATTATCGTACAATTATCATACGTCGGACAACCCTGCCGAGGCGGGTGGTAGCCCTTGGTAAAAGTTATGTTTGATGACCCGACGATACGGGGTGACGACTCTTTCCGACAGGCTTGCAGAGTCGGAGAGATTATTTTAATCAAGGTTTGAAAGATTTAAAAAGAACAAGAAACCAAAAACTAAAAGCAAGGGAAACTTTTTATGTAAAAACGTTGTCTGAACCTGTAGATCCGTGTACTGGGATAGTATGGGGGTGCATGAGGGGGCTAAGCCCACAAAACCAAACCTAAATTAGCCCCCTAAAATTTCAGACACTTTTCGATAGTATAAATATGTTTACATACATACAGTGTCGTCGGTCGATAATATAATAACACATCTACAGTAATACAGTGACCGCCAGAAAGTGCGCAGCATATGGGAAAAATTTGTATTTTTGAATTTATTGTATTTAGAAAAAGTTCTGCATACCTTCAAATGAAAACAATACTCAATAAATCTGGTGAAAGTATGGTATACGAGGAAGAGTCTAAAATTCGAAATTGCGTTAAGAGTAAGGTATCCCCATTTTTTCACTTTAGACGTTTTTTATATTAAGAAATGTTTTAATTTTAAAGTGATACCCAAATATCAATTTTCGCTTACTTTTGGCAAAAAATAGGATTTAATCGTTTCTTGTGAATTACCCTGTATAGAAAGTAGATCGCAATGATACAGTACGCAAATCATATTTTCTGTAGACTTTATTAGAGATAACCGTAAATTTTATGTCAGAGTAGTGTCTCAAAAATATTATGGCCATTAAAAATAAAAACAAAAATTTTAAATATTTTTGCTGCACACTGTATTTTATTGTTTGGGGAATCAAAAGAATTTCATCTAACTGAAATTTTGTGATACACTTTAACTTAAACTATCTTCAAAACGGTATATTTATTCCTAAAAATAAAGTTTGTCTTCATTTAGGCACAGGCAATATTTAGGTTTTAATCGTGGTATTCAAGAAAAAACTGAAAAACCGCAAATATTTTAAGAACGTACTTTACTGGCAACAAAAAATTAAGCTCAATATAATTAACAAAATTTAAAACGCATATTTTTCATTTAAAATACATATGAATCGATCTTTATACCCGAATTTCATAAAATATTTTGGGTTTTTCGGTTTTTTTCCTGAGGACCACGATTAAAACCTAAATAAAGAAAAAACTTTGTAGTTTTACGAATAAATATACCGTTTGAAAGATAATTTAAGATAAAGTGTATCACAAAATTTCAGTTAGATGAAATTCTTTTGATTTCCCAAAAAATAAAATACGGTGTGCAGCAAAAATATTTAAAATTTTGCAGCCAGATTCTCCAATGCTAGTCCGGTCTAATTTGACAATCAAAAGTTTTAAACTGACAAGTGTAAGAATAAGACAACTGAGTTTTATTCTATGAACTTATTTCTGAGCTTTTTCGCAAATTTATCATATAATATACTTTCAACAATAATAGAACTAAATTCATTACAGCAACTCGTTCCAAGCTGAAAAACATTTGGAAACAAAGTAAATCGCTGAAATATCACAATAATTCATAAGTTTTTAATGACAAGGACAGGACAAAAACCTGTCAAAACATAACTGATCAACTATAAGATCTTAATTTAAACCATAAAGGCCCACGATCTGAAAAAGAACGACGCGTTTTGTTAGCTCCGATAGTGAAACGTATTTTTGTTGGTTTAAAGTCGTGTAAAATAACGGAATTTGGTTTTGCAAGTTTGTTAAAGAGTGTAGTGTCTACCTAGCGAAAAGTGAACTTAAAAAAGTTTCCTTAATAATGAGAAAAACACTAAAAACCGGGTTTTCAACCAGGATTTCAACCGTTAAATTTTTATAGACATAAAAATTTTGTTTACACCAGTCAGCCGAGTTTAAGAGATAAGATTGTATTCTTTAACATTTTATTTCAATTGTCTTTTTTTGTCCTTTGAGGAATCTCCTGATAGACTTTTTGTTTGATGATTTGGTGACTTATGGTCATTGAACTTTGAAATATACAAATAAATACAGTGCCGGACTACCAGTTTTTAAATAACATTTTATCTTTAATAAACCATCATATTTCTTCTGCAATGGCTACAAACTTTAAGTGCTGTAAAGATAAACCCCAAAACAATTGGTTCTGCATAGTCTGTAAGAGCCTTTTTCACCCCAGCTGTTTAAAGAGGATCAATAAATATACAACGGTTGACCAAAACTTGATTTTCTGCTCTAGAAAATGTGCCGAAAAGGCTACAAGTGATGATTTTGATTTGGACGCTGCAGCCTGCTTGAAAAATACTATTTGTGAACTTAGGACTGAACTGGAGCAAAAGGATGTACATCTAAAAAGACTAAAAAGGAATTCTTGTGTCTTGCAGGATGAGGCTATCGAAGCAGAGAATGGGTATTTGACTGAGATTAACAGTAAGAACGAAATCATTAATGAATTAAATATAACCATCAACCGACTAAGACAACAAGTAAGGGATAAACAGGAGATTCATTATGTTGATTCTTCCACTCAGTGTGGTCAAATTGTGAAGGATTCATCACAACAAACTACCTCGATGGAACTAAAGAATTGCCTTGTCCAGACTGACCCCCGAAAGGAACATGATAAGCTGATGATGAACCTTGAACAACTGTTAAATAAGAAAACTGATGAAATGGAGGAATATAAAAATATTATTAACGGCTTTAAATCTGAAATTGAAGAACTGAACATGATGATAAATAGTATGTTGACTTCCATCAAAACACTTGAAGCTGACAATGACATTCTTAAACGTGAAAAAGAAAAGCTCCAGAATGATCTCTATAATTTCACGTATGGGCAAAAACAAGCAATTGAAGATATAGCTACTCCAAGATCATTGTTTGAAGAAGTCTCTAACGCCAGCTTTAAGAAAAGTGATGAAAGTGACAATGCAAAGATAAATATTAGAAAAGTACTTCTCCTTACTGATCAGTGCGGAAGTGGTTTGGGTGAAAAAATAAGGAAATTGACAAAAAATGTGTTCGTCCAGTCTATAGTTAAGCATCATGCTGACCTTTTGGATATTATATCAGATATTTCGGACTTAACGAAGGATTTTACCCATAATGACTATGTTATAGTGATGGGTGGATATAATGACCTTAGAAACAACAGAGGGTATCCTTTACTTAGTGAAATGAACAAAAAAATTAAAAACTTGGGTAACACCAATTTAATATTTTTATCTGTACCTTTTGTGCAATCTAATAAATCAAATGTTAATATTATTAATCTAAATAATTCTATTTTTAAATTTAACGTGAAACTAGATATGTATGTAGGTAGGCTAAACCAATGTGTGGAAGGCCATTTTTCTTTCATAGATAGTAACAGGAACGGCTTTCCAATTAGTAGGGAGGACTTGGGTAAATGTATTAGTAGGCGGTTATTTGCGGGTTGTGGAGGGAAAAATTTAATTTTTATAAAACCCACCACTGAGATTGGTGCAGATTTCTGTGTTGACCAGTTAAAAGGTATTGTTGATGTTAATGTTTATGATGATGATGCTTCACGGAGGGTGTCTCCATCTCCGGGATGTGGTCCTGATGTGTTATCGCCCTCGGGTCTGGTGGACGACATCACTCCCTCAGTTGCTCCTGGTCTGGCGTGTTCTGGCGGCGTGCTGGCTCTTCCCTCAGCAAGTGATTCAAATTTTATGGAGATGTCTCTGGTGGATCTGGATCCATAACATCTCAAAATGATACATATTTTTCATTTATCCTTCTTAATATCCAATCATTAAGGAATAAAACCAGTGAATTATATATGTTTTTGGATTCACAGGGTTTACCTCCTCTTGTTTTACTGACCGAACATTGGTTGATTGAAGGTGAATTGTTTTGTATCCCATCGTATGTGGTGCTGTCAACTTTTTGTAGAACGATGTCTGTTCATGGTGGCACTTTGATATTGGCCAATAAAGGCTTTTTGGAGAATAATCTGTTTGAGCCGATTGATACTTATAACAAACTTTCAATCGAAAATAGCTTTGAGTTCTCGATGATTTTTTCCAAATCACGTAACATGTTTATAATTTGTATTTATCGGTCACCGTCATCTGACATGAATGATTTTTTCCGTGGTTTGGATTCACTTCTTTCGTCATTACCTATTTTCTCTTGGATTGTCGTTTCAGAAGATTTCAATATCAATTTTGAAAAGTCTTGTGCTCCCTCGACCGTCAGGTTGAATAATTTGTTGAAATCTCACAACCTGCAAATGCACGTTTCAGATTTTACGCGAGTCACTCAGCATTCCTCAACTATAATTGATTATGTTTGCTCCAACATCAATAGTGAGAGCGTTGTGTGCTCTGTGGTTAATGCTGCATTGTCGGACCATCACGCAATTATATGCAAAATATTACCAATTTCAGTTAATCTGCCACCTAAATTTAAATATGGCAGAATTTTTAGTAGATCTAATTATGAAAGGTTTTATCGACGGTGCGCAGAGAGTAATTGGGATTCTGTTCTGCATGCTCCTGAACCTCTCGGTGTCTTTTACAATATTTTGTTAAATAAATTCAACCAAGTCTTTCCTATCAAAAAAATTAGGGTAAAGAGTAAAAAGCCATGGGTTACAAGAGGTCTTAGGATCTCTGCAGCTAATCTGAGAAGTCTTCATCAGATTAGAAAGTTTACTGACAATGATTTTTTCCATCGGTATTTTTGTGATTATAGATCTATTTACAGAAAATTGATTAGGGTGGCTAAAAATAATTATTACTCTGACCGCATTGACACTGCTCCAAACAAGCATAGGGCGAGCTGGTCTATTGTTAACGACATTCGTGGTAGCAACGGGCCAGTCCGTCCCTGCTCGCTGTTGCTGGGGGGTTAATTGTGGCATATTTTTAGAGAAAAATGTGCTTGACAAGTTAATGATAAAGTGACAATCTATATTGACATGTCCTTAAAATTTTCATATGAAATTTTACTGGTACCAGGCTCGACAGTAAATATTCCTAATAGTCTAGGAGAAAAAGGGAAATTTGGCTGTCCTAGTTTTTTATCGGCACGATGGCACGTGTTATCGTCCGCGAACATTGTCAAGTCACTTCGATCATTCACTACCCCAGGCAAATCGTTCACAAATATCAAGAATAGAAGAGGTCCAAGAATAAATCCCTGCGGCACACCTATTGAGACACTCGATCTGTCCGACCTCACTCCATCAATATCTACTACATACTTGATTTCTATTCTTAAGATATGACTGTAGCCAATCACTAACTTTTCCTCTAAGACCGTACTGATTTAGTTTCGATATTAATAGGGTATGGCCGACCAAATCGAACGCCTTACTTAAATCCCTGAAAATACCAAAACATTTTTTGTTTATATCCAAGTAATTATATAGTTGCTTAAAAAAACTATAGAATGGCTGTCACTGTGCTCTTACCCTTTTTAAAACCATGCCGGCAGTTTGTAAATACTCGAAGAGCTGACAGAAAATTACGTATTTGTTCAAATCAACCCCCCCCCCCAACTTCATGGATTAAATAAAGACATATTGTCAACTCGACGATCGAAACGATCAAATGGGCTAAAATAAACATTCCAAAATCTCTATTGACGCCAACATTTTAACGAAAAAGTGTTAAGAAAAAAACTGTCCGCCTCCTAGTTGGGAACTTTCTATTATGCAATGAAAACAAATTTATTTTATCCCTTTATATTTGACAATCACGGAGACTTATTTTTAAAAACCACAACACTATAAATAAGCAGTATAACTTCCTAGAATACTCTTAAGGTCTAAATAAAACAAAGCGAGAGAAAACTAATTCAGTTAATGTCTAGTATAAAATAATTTGATTTATAACAGTTACTATTTGCAGTGGCGTAGCGAATACGGGGGCTGAGGGGACGATCGCCCCCTAGCTAGTCAGTTACTCACCCCAGAACTGTGAAATAGTGCTTTAAATAGTTTCGCCCCTCCTGCCTTTCGAATCACACTACACCACTGACTTTCCGCCAGCTTCTTCGATGAAAATCAATAAATAGTATCTGGCCAATCCGACATTAAACACTCTAAAAACGGTGTGGGCCTTTAGATTGCAAAATGAAAAACACCGCCAACCAGCAACAGAGTTTCTCTTCAAACCAATTTATATCACTACACTCTTATACAGGGTATTTGGTAACCAATGGGCTATACCCTAGCAGTAGATTCCCTGGCCCAATTTAGATCGATTAAACCTAACTTATCTTAGTATAAAAGTTGATAATAAGAGAGATACAGGGTGTTTCAGTTAAAATTTTATTTTACATTTTTATTGATATGTATTGAAAGACAATAAATAAAATCACAAAATTTGGTAGACGGGGGTTTTTTGGGATGCGAAAAGCAAATCCGTTCTTAAATTTGCTGCGTCTTGTAGGGGGCACATATGGCATTAAATGTCATTTTAAAACGTTCCAAGTTTTTGGTGCTTCAGTGTACACAATTTCTGACTATAAATTCTTATTTCCCTACCTTTTTTACTTAAAAAGGGTATACTTTATTAATATTGCTAGAAGCAACGGTTTTTGAGAAAAATGCATTTGAATTCGGTGTTGCACAGAATAAATAAGAAATAAAAATTGAATGAACAATTTTAGTATCAGCAAAATAAATCTTTTTTATAAGGAATTGCAAACATCAAGTGAAAATAATAAAAACCAAACAAAACACGAATGAACAATGAAAAAATAAACTTCGAAAAATGAACTCATGACACCACTTATTGCAGCCACTCTTGGTCTGACAGCAGGGGCGTCGATGCCGGAAATAAGTACGTGCGTAGACGGTATTTGACAATAATAATTTAATTCATGGGCGTCGCCCAGGCCGTAGTAAGCGAGAAATTTCGGGGGAGGTTTAATGTCCGATTATTCTTCATTCCTCGTCAAAAAAATTAGTAGTCAGTTTCTCAAAGCATTTTAATCAGTAAATATTTCGGGGGGGGGGGCTTTAAACCCCGTTCATCACCCCCTGGCTACGGCCTTGGGCGTTGCCATGATTGTGCCAAATAAAAAACCGCGCATTGATAGTTTCGTACCACATACAATAACAATATTGTGAATTTGTTATAGAAAGCAAAATTCGCAATAACCCTTGAATAAACAACCAGAGTTGCGTATACCTTATATAAAATATATCATATTGTGAAATGCTTACCAGGTACGTATTAGAAATTTGGATGTGCTCGGCTAAAGATCTGCAGCTTTGAAAATGTCTCCACAGGAGTTTCCGAAAGCAATGTACGTAGGGGAGAAAAAAATATGTTTATACAATGAAAAGGGCTGTTCCATATCTAATGACGTAATAGGAGCTTAGTTAAAATGGTCTCTGAAATTAGGTAATGGATCGGTAAGAGCACTATGCACATAAAACTGTAACCTGACGAAATCGGGATTTTTCGTTAACACGCTGTTAATCTTATCTTTAGCACAAATACTTTTCTCGTCAGTTAAAGGCTGTAATGCTGTTTGTACGCCATCTATGATCTGAAATGATTCCTCTAACGATATCGCAGGCCTTGTAACTTTTGTACGGCATCCGCTAGTGCTCCAAAATTAGTATAAATCGTTTGTAAATCTGCTTCAACTGACCGTCTTGAAACTTTATTTGA
This sequence comes from Philopedon plagiatum, assembly GCA_963971165.1. Taxonomy (NCBI): domain Eukaryota; kingdom Metazoa; phylum Arthropoda; class Insecta; order Coleoptera; family Curculionidae; genus Philopedon; species Philopedon plagiatum. The sequence goes on from OZ020196.1 coordinate 29,063,555, forward strand.
CTCTTACAAATAGTAGCGGATTTTGTAGTATCGATGTTTAAAAAAATTACGGGTTGGATTTTCTGAAAATATTTTAAATAATAAAAAGCTGCTTCTAACAATGTTCCCCAGCGTGTGAAAGCTTTGGAATGCCAGGACACAGCCGATTAAATTCCCTAATACATGTCGGGGATTTGCAGAAAACGGTTTTTGTCGGTGCTATTAATGTATCTACAATCTGGATAACAATTTCGAAGCATTTCTGCTCCAAGATGTAGCGCGTGAAGTAACCACATAACATGTAGTAAATTTTCACAAACATTTTAGAGGAAAAGATCCGCAAGTAGCATGACTGCGGCGTTATCACTAACAAACATTAATACCTACCTGGTGTGGTGAAAGTTGAAATTTTTGCAATATGGTTAATATTCGGTTCTTTACTACCTACTTGGGCAGTAGGTACCCTTTCCTAATTTAATCTAGTTTACGTGCCAACAAGAATCTGTTGTCTTGTCGGTTAACCATAGTTTTTTTATCGTTTAATATGGTTTTCAAGTCTCTCACGCACACCTGGGAAATACCTTCGTACCGTCGTTTGGCTTGGCAGTTTCCACGTGGGATTATTTTTTTCAGGACTGCTGAAATGGTTCTTTGTCCAGTATATTAAACGGCCATTACAAGCATTTAACGTAAACATTATATACTAAGTGACAAAGAACATTTATATTTAATATATTTTAATAATTTTTGGCTTACATGTTTAGTAGACAATGGTTAATAATTGATTAGGTTTCCAGCCAAATCCGATAAACACCAATGGAATTAAGTTCAATAATGTGTCGAATATCCTCGGTTTCTTATACACTCATTGACACGCCTGGGGATTGTTCTGATAAGATGGTCTATATCGTCTTGGGGTATCTCATACCTCATGTCTAAGTGCTGCCAGAGTCTGAGGGGGGTGCTGTAAGTTTAACAACTTGCGACCAATGATGTCCCACACATGTTCGATCGGTGACAGATCACACTGAGAAAAACCGGCCAATTAAACTGTGTTGCTAA